>JABTTQ020002087.1:0-50000 GCA_016081115.2 Rehmannia glutinosa
AATTTGGTATTCTTCAAGATTGAAGATTGTGGTGATCTTCAAAGGTGTCGTTGAAGGAAGATTATGGTAATCTTCAAAGGGAGATTGTGGTAATCTCCAAAGGTGGTGTTGAAGAAGAGTGTGGTGCTCTTCAAGGTGTTGTAAGTTGAATTTGTATTAATTTTGGTAATTAATAAAATTCTTTTTCTTTTTGAAACCCATCCGGATATCTTTGGGGTGGTAGAGGATTAGGCCCTAGGTGGGTTGAACCTCTATAAATCGACGCGTGTTGTTTACTTCCCGCACCTTTATTATTGTCTTGGTTTGTTTTGTTCGAAAAAGAGGGCGAAATCGAAAAGATGGAGATAATCTATTCACCCCCCTCTAGATTATCGTAGCCGCTTGGACTTACAAGTGGTATCAGAGCCAAACCCTTTGGCAAGATCGTTTCACATCGCGAGTGAAGAGGAACGATCGTCGGCTACGAATGAAGCTCACCTTTCCGGCACCTCCACCACCAAGCCACCTCGATTTGATTCCAAAAATTTTACATTTTGGAAAGAAAGAATGGAATGTTATTTACAAGGTTGCGGGTTCGATATTTGGAACATCGTCATCAATGGAGAATCCATTCTTATGAAAGACACACCATACACCTCCAAAGCTCTCAAAGAGCTCAATGATGAAGAAAAGAAAAACATCTCCTTAAATGGTAAAGCTCTCAATATTTTATATTGTTCACTTACCAACTTGGAATTTGATCTTATTGTAGGAATTCGATCGGCTCATGAAGTATGGCAAAAATTAGAAGCCATTCATAAAGTATATGCAAATGATAGGAGCAACTCAAAAGCATCTACTTCTCAAAGGGATACAAGGTCAAATCTAAGGAATAAACCTTTTTCAACTTCCAACTATGAAGTAGTCGAACAATGTTTTATGGGCATCGAAGAAGAAAATGAGGTATGTCTTAAACCCTCAACTTCCTATGATATTGTTATACAAAATGATTATAGTGATTTGCAAAGTTTACTTGTTAAGTACAAAAAAATGAAAAAGGAATTCAATGTTTTGAAAAATGATAAGGATAGTTTATTTACTTCCTATAAATTACTATCATGTGCCCACACCACCACTCTTGATAAGGTTAGAATCCTTGAAAAAGAAAATAGTACTCTTGTTGATGATATTAATTGCATGAAAAATGATTTATTAAAATCCAACTTGAGTACCAATAAAATGTCCAATGTTGTGAATGTTCATGGTTGTGATAATTTGAATAGTGAACTTGATCATAAGCCTAATATTGTCAATCATATGAAAAAGAATCGAGCTCCTATGCATGTTAGTGCTATTACTTGCTTTTATTGCGGTAAGAATGGACACGCCATATATACTTGTCGGGCTAGAAATAGCTCTAATTATTGTTGGAGACCTAAGAGTCTCAAAGCTAATCCCAAAGGACCCAAACACTTAAGGGTACCACAAAACAATGTCATATTATGTACCCGGCGGAATAATAATCAAAGAAAATTCATACCGATAAGAAAACATCAAATGACCGTTTCATTTGATCAAAGGAGAAGACAACACCACAATGAATTTTCAAGAGAAAGACATTATCAAAAATGGGAAGGACACAATGCTTGGAAATGGAGAAATTGGAAAAATCATTATCAACAAGACGATTTTCAAAGGGGAAGATATCATAGACAATGGGAACAACACAACCCATGGAAATGGGGAAATTGGTAAACCGTATCTCCCTACTTATATATGCATTGTATTTTAGTATGCATGTCTTTATTTGTGCCTTAATTGCAAAATGAGTTTTCAATTTTTTTTAATTAAGGTCTTCTATATATATTTGTGTTCTTAAAATCTTTTGAAAAATGAAACCTTACATGTTGTTTTTAAACTCTTGTGGACTTACTTAGATTTATGTGTTTTTATCTCTTACGGATTTCTATAGAATAAGCATTTTGTTGTGATATCTCTTATTGCTTGGCCTACACTTGTGCTATTATGTTTTGTGCAAGATTTGTTTATAGAATTGTGTAGGTTATATATCTCTCATTCATTGGATATCTACCATTACTTCATCAAGAGATACTTAAACCATCGAGGTATGTTCACTCGTATTATATTTAGAACTCGATATTTTGTTCATGTCATGATTATGCACTTCTCTTTCAAACTATTTCATTTCATCCCCTTAAGTGCCACTAAATGATTTTGTGAATTTTTCTCAAAAGGGCACTACTCGTAAAATCACATTTTTCTCGAGTATACTTTTCTCGAAACTCGTATTTGTTGAATTTAATCCATGATTATCTTTTTGCAAAGTTTTAAAACTTTTGGGGTGAAAAATCGAATTTAGGAAAACTCTGGGATTGAAAACATTGCACAGGGACGGTCAAGGCGCGGCCGCCGGTCGGCCGCGTCGGCCACGTCGCCGCGTCGGCCGTCAACGTCGCCGCACATTGACCGTCGCCCCTACCTCGGCCGGTCGTCACCTGGCTTGTTTTTTGGCATAAAACGAGTTTGTTCCTCATTTTTAGAAACATATTATATTTCCTCAAAACCCTTGCGCGAAAATTTTTTCCCCTTTCTCTATAATCTTCATTTCTTCATCAAATCTTGTGATTCTTGTTGCTAATCCACTCCATTTTGCAAGAATCTTACGAATATGGCACCTCCAAGAAATTCCACCGGTCAAAACCCTACTTCCAAGCTAAGAAAGGGTGGAGAGGGTTCGTCAAGAAATCGGCAAGAGGAAGTCGAACAAAGGGATATTCGAGCTACCCAAAGGAATGTAGCTCAAGAACGTGATGATATTCAAAACCCTATACTCTCCAATCCTCAAGTTGCCAAACTCCGCGGGATGATTTCATTCAAAAATTGTCGTTGGGCAAAAAGTAAGAAATCTCTTATACCTCTAGCTCCTCGCTCTACTAATGTTTTAGATTTTATCAACAAATATGCGGAGTGGTACTATGAGAATTTGAACATGGGTGCGAAATCGAGAGCTCGTACGAAAATTTGTCGATTTAATTCATTTTCAAATGAGTATCCTACTATTAGAGGATTTTTTGAAGAACAAGGGTGGATGTACTTGTGGGAGCACCCTTATGTTTTATATGATGATGATGTGATTCTACATTTTTATGCCAATATGTGGGTCGAATATGATGCTCAAAGGAAGCCTCTTGCATTGAATTCGTTGGTAAGGAGTGTTCATTTTAGATGGACTCCTAATGATATTTGTCGGCTTTTACATGTGCGAGAAGGTGGTTGGGATTATTTTGCTTGTTTGATTTGGAATGATGATATGTTGGGTGTTTCTATGGAAGAGGTTAAGACCTATTTGGGTGTTTGGCCAAAATATTCGTTATTAGCCATGACTCTTGAGCACAAGATTATTTCGGTTATTGTCGCCTACTATATCTGTGGTAAAGCGGGTAAAATGCCTAGCAATATGGATTACTTTTTAACATATAAAATTGCTAGAAGGAAACCGCTTAATTTTGGCGCAATATTTATTCAATGCTTAATTGAGTCTATCACACAAGGAAATAAGAAGTTTGTCATGGGTAATTGGATTTGCAAGCTTCTTAGACAATCGGGGCTACCTTCTTCAGAATGTAATTCAGAGGTGTTTCAAAATGATTTTGACATTGACAAAATTTCACAAATGGTCTACATGCCCAAAAATATGGATATCCGCCCAACTAAAATGGCTAAAGGAAGAGGGCAAGGTTCTACATCCGAAAATCCAAACGATTTCTTTAATGATTCCAAAGTCGATAGATTGGCGTCGGGTGACGGGACAAGAAATCTGGAAGGTAATACTGGTGCTCAACCGTCTAGGAGTTACACTCAAGCCGAATATGATGAACTAAGAGCATATCATGAAGCTCGATATGAGGCTTTGGATCAAAAGACCTCCAAGATGTAAAAATCAATTGGCAAATTGAAGAAGTTCATTAAAGAGCTCATCCCCAACACATGTTTTTCTTCCGATGAAGAATGATCACTTCTCTTGCTCTTCTTCTTATGTCATTTAATTTTCTTGTAATGAACTTGATTTGTATAACTCTTTTGTTCTAATGACATTTGCTTGTTGTTTATTGAAGGGGATAAAATAGCAAGTATGAAAGTGGCTTTTGGTTGATCTTGATTATGGTATTGATGGAGTATTTCATGGTAAAAATACTCTAGTCTTGCATTGTTTGATAATTGGTATGAAGTACTTGATAGTAAAAGTGCTTCCTTTAATTTTTGCTTAAAAGCATTTGTGATGCCTTGATCATTTTGTTTAGATGGATAATTTGGGATAGTTGTAATGTCTTATATTCATTGCTTGATGTATGACATGGACTACTTGATGGTTTTTAAATTTTTGCTTGATGGCACTTGGTTAAAATTATCTCAATTAGGTTGAACCCTTGAGAATTTATTTTGTTGGGCCTCTTATTTGTTGGATATATGTTGAAAATTTCCTTTTGGTGATGAAAAACTTGGCTTAATATTTTACAAGGGCTATATACATCTTCTTCATTCTTTGACGCCCGCCAAGTGTTCGATAAAATGTTTCAATGAAAGATTCATCACCTACATGATTCTCTCATTTTCAAATGTCTTAAATTCTTATTGAGATCATGTCTCGGCAAACAAAACGAGCTTATGGATTTTTTCATGATACATTTCTCCCATTTCTTCGGATTCTAAGTCTAATTTTTCCAATGGTTGATAAATCGTATCTTTCGCGCATTTTGATATACTTGTATGATGTTTTTATCCTCCTAACATTGTTTTTGATGATTCCAAAGGGGGAGAAACATGAAAATTGGCTCGTTAAGCTCAAAGAAGCTAATAAAAGCTCAATATAAAAGCTATAAGCTATGGCTTCTTAAAGCCATAAGTTATGGATTATACTTAGTCCAATTGTTGCATGATGGACTTATATACTTGTCTAATGATGTTTTGTTGACAGGGGGAGCTTATAAGCTCTTGTACTTAAGATCAATATGGAAAAGCTAAGCTTTTAGCTTGTGGTTGATTGCTTTTGATGTGCTTGTTGATAGGGGGAGCTTGTGCTATACTTGGATAATATTTACTCCTTTTTGGTTGCTTTTGTTACTTTGGAAATTTTGGTCGCTTCTAAACGGTTAGATGTTTTTAACGGAAAATCGTTTTAAAAAATTGTCCTCCTAATATTTCTAAAAATTGTTTTGGTTTGTAATCATCAAAAAGGGGGAGATTGTTTGATACATGTTTTTATCTTAATTTTGATGATTTTATTTTTACACCAAAACAATGTTTTTAATTGTTGTCCAAATACTCCTAAATGATTTTATTTTAGTATTTCTTCAAGTTTTATTTTAGATAAAATTGGACAACACTTTTTATAATTTTATGTTAATAAGTTTTTACATCAAAACAAGGTTCCTAAATGTTTTCTAAATACTTCCGATCGGTATAAAATGTTTTTACTATATTTTCGGAGTATTTCTTGAGGTTTATTTTCGACAAAAATTGGACAACATTTCTGTCTCGAGGTCGACCGGTCACCGTATAGGGCAACCCCTACCTGAAGATGATTTTTGGAACAAAAATGAGACGGAAGGAAAAATCACCAAGTCGACCGGTCGCCCTGGGCGTCCACCGGTCTGGTCGACCGGTCGCCCAGGGTACGACCTGTACCTGGAGGTTTTGTTTTTGAAACAGAACCTTGTTTCTTTGATATACATCGAGGGGGACCGGTCCTCCAAGGGGTCGACCGGTCAAAGAACCCCTGGACCGGTCGCCCCATGTATTTTTGCTGTGTTTCTTGTTTTATTTCTATCAGTGCGAGACCGGTCGCTCTCAAGTTTGATAGCAAATTTCTAACCGTTGTGCAGCAGACAAACTTTCCTTAAATTGTGGGATTGATTTCTAACAGCTATATTCTTGATTTTAATTGTATTTTTCTGTAGATTTTCAATCCCCAAGAGGAGCCTTTTCTTGATCAATCATCTCCTATAAATAGAGGAAGTTTTGGAGCAACCAATACAACACTTGAGATACAACACAACAAGATACATTCAAGCAAAGTCTTTAGCTCTTTATTGTTATCATTCTTGTTGTAATTTGCATAGCTTATCACTTTCACATCTTGAGGTCTAGGCTTTCATTTCTTTATTACACTTTCACTCAAATTGTAATATTCATCATTGAGTTGTAATCTTGATTTTGGTCATCATTCAACACAAGACATCCTTGTGAGTATTCTTGTGGAAAGAATACACTTGGGTGATCTAGGTGATAGGTGTTTCAAGAGTGTGGTGCTCTTGAAGTGTTGAAGAATTTGGTAGTCTTCAAGATTGAAGATTGTGGTGATCTTCAAAGGTGCCGTTGAAGGAAGATTGTGGTAATCATCAATGGGAGATTGTGGTAATCTCCAAATGTGGTGTTGAAGAAGAGTGTGGTGCTCTTCAAGGTGTTGTAAGTTGAATTTGTATTAATTTTGGTAATTAATAAAATTATTTTTCTTTCTAAAACCCATCCTGGATATACTGGGGTGGTAGAGGATTAAACCCTAGGTGGGTTGAACCTCTATAAATCGACGTGTGTTGTTTACTTCCCGCACCTTTATTATTGTCTTGGTTTGTTTTGTTCGAAAAAGAGGGCGAAATAGAAAAGATGGAGATAATCTATTCACCCCCCTCTAGATTATCGTAGCCGCTTGGACTTACAAGTGGTATCAGAGGCAAACTCTTTGGCAAGCTCGTTTCACATCGCGAGTGAAGAGGAACGATCGTCGGCTACGAATGAAGCTCATCTTTTCGGCACCTCCACCACCAAGCCACCTCGATTTGATTCCAAAAATTTTACATTTTGGAAAGAAATAATGGAATGTTATTTACAAGGTTGCGGGTTCGATATTTGGAACATCGTCATCAATGGAGAATCCATTCTTATGAAATACACACCATACACCTCCAAAGCTCTCAAGGAGCTCAATGATGAAGAAAAGAAAAAACATCTCCTTAAATGGTAAAGCTCTCAATATTTTATATTGTTCACTTACCAACTTGGAATTTGATCTTATTGTATGAATTCGATCGGCTCATGAAGTATGGCAAAAATTAGAAGCCATTCATGAAGTATATGCAAATGATAGGAGCAACTCAAAAGCATCTACTTCTCAAAGGGATACAAGGTCAAATCTAAGGAACAAGCCTTTTTCAACTTCCAACTATGAAGTAGTCGAACAATGTTTTATGGGCATCGAAGAAGAAAATGAGGTATGTCTTAAACCCTCTACTTCCTATGATATTGTTATACAAAATGATTATAGTGATTTGCAAAATGATTTTGATGACCTTCAAAATGAATTCCAAAGTTTACTTGTTAAGTACAAAAATTTGAAAAAGGAATTCAATGTTTTGAAAAATGATAAGGATAGTTTATTTACTTCCTATAAATTACTATCATGTGCCCACACCACCACTCTTGATAAGGTTAGAATCCTTGAAAAAAAAATAGTACTCTTGTTGAGGATATTAATTGCATGAAAAAGATTTATTAAAATCCAACTTGAGTACCAATAAAATGTCCAATGTTGTGAATGTTCATGGTTGTGATAATTTGAATAGTGAACTTGATCATAAGCCTAATATTGTCAATCATATGAAAAAGAATCGAGCTCCTATGCATGTTAGTGCTATTACTTGTTTTTATTGCGGTAAGAAGAGACACGCCATATATACTTGTCGAGCTAGAAATAGCTCTAATTATTGTTGGAGACCTAAGAGTCTCAAAGCTAATCCCAAAGGACCCAAACACTTAAGGGTACCACAAAACAATGTCATATTATGTACCCGGCGGAATTATAATCAAAGAAAATTCATACCGCCAAGAAAACATCAAATGCCCGTTTCATTTGATCAAAGGAGAAGACAACACCACAATGAATTTACAAGAGAAAGACATTATCAAAAATGGGAAGGACACAATGCTTGGAAATGGAGCAATTGGAAAATTCATTATCAACAAGATGATTTTCAAAGGGGAAGATATCATAGACAATGGGAACAACACAACCCATGGAAATGGGGAAATTGGTAAACCGTATTTCCCTACTTATCTATGCATTGTATTTTAGTATGCATGTCTTTATTTGTGCCTTAATTACAAATTGAGTTTTCAAATTTTTTTAATTAAGGTCTTCTATATATATTTGTGTTCTTAAAATCCTTTGAAAAATGAAACCTTACATGTTGTTTTTAAACTCTTGTGGACTTACTTAGACTTATGTGTTTTTATCTCTTACGGATTTCTATAGAATAAGCATTTTGTTGTGATATCTCTTATTGCTTGGCCTACACTTGTGCTATTATGTTTTGTGCAAGATTTGTTTATAGAATTGTGTAGGTTATATATCTCTCATTCATTGGATATCTACCATTACTTCATCAAGAGATACTTAAACCATCGAGGTATGTTCACTCGTATTATTTTTAGAACTCGATATTTTGTTCATGTCATGATTATGCACTTCTCTTTCAAACTATTTCATTTCATCCCCTAAAGTGCCACTAAATGATTTTGTGAATTTTTCTCAAAAGGGCACTACTCGTAAAATCACGTTTTTCTCGAGTATACTTTTCTCGAAACTCGTATTTGTTGAATTTAATCCATGATTATCTTTTTGCAAAGTTTTAAAACTTTTGGGGTGAAAAATCAAATTTAGGAAAACTCTGGGATTGAAAAAATTGCACAGGGACGGTCAAGGCAGGGCCGACCGGTCACCCTGCACGTCGACCGGTCGCCCCCTACCCCGACCGGTCGCCCTGGCTTATTTTTTGGCATAAAACGAGTTTGTTCCTCATTTTCAGAAACAGATTATATTTCCTCAAAACCCTTGCGCGAAAAGTTTTTCCCCTTTCTCTATAATCTTCATTTCTTCATCAAATCTTGTGATTCTTGTTTGCTAATCCACTCCATTTTGCAAGAATCTTACGAATATGGCACCTCCAAGAAATTCCACCGGTCAAAACCCTACTTCCAAGCGAAGAAAGGGCGGAGAGGGTTCGTCGAGAAATCGGCAAGAGGAAGCCGAACAAAGGGATATTCGAGATACCCAAAGGAATGTAGCTCAAGCACGTGATGATATTGAAAACCCTATACTCTCTAATCCTCAAGTTGCCGAACTCCGCGGGACGATTTCATTCAAAAATTGTCATTGGGCAAAAAGTAAGAAATCTCTTATACCTTTAGCTCCTCGCTCAACTAATGTTTTAGATTTTATCAACAAATATGCGGAGTGGTACTATGAGAATTTGAACATGGGTGCGAAATCGATAGCTCGTACGAAAATTTGTCGATTTAATTCAGTTTCAAATGAGTATCCTACTATTAGAGGATTTTGTGAAGAACAAGTGTGGATGTACTTGTGGGAGCACCCTTATGTTTCATATGATGATGATGTGATTCTACATTTTTATGCCAATATGTGGATCGAATATGATGCTCAAAGGAAGCCTCTTGCATTGAATTCGTTGGTAAGGGGTCGTCATTTTAGATGGACTCCTAATGATATTTGTCGGCTTTTACATGTGCGAGAAGTTGGTTGGGATTATTTGGCTTGTTCGATTTGGAATGATGATATGTTGGGTGTTTTTATAGAAGAGGTTAAGACCTATTTGGGCGTTTGGCCAAAATATTCGTTATTGGCCATGACTCTTGAGCATAAGATTATTTCGGTTATTGTCGCCTACTGTATCTGTGGTAAAGCGGGTAAAATGCCTAGCAATATGGATTTCTTTTTAACTTATAAAATTGCTAGAAGGGAACCGCTTAAATTTGGCGCAATATTTATTCAATGCTTAATTGAGTCTATCACACAAGGAAACAAGAAGTTTGTCATGGGTAATTGGATTTGCAAGCTTCTTATACAATCGGGGCCACCTTCTTCAGAATGTAATTCGGAGGTGTTTCAAAATGATTTTGACATTGACAATATTTCACAAGTGGTCTACATGCGCAAAAATATAGATTTCCGCCCGACTAAAATGGCTAAAGGAAGAGGGTAAGGTTCTACATCCGAAAATCCAAATGATTTCTTTAATGATGCCGAAGCCGATAGATTGGCGCCAGGTGATGGGACAAGCAATCCGGAAGGTAATACCGGTGCTCAACCGTCTAGGAGTTACACTCAAGCCGAATATGATGAACTAAGAGCATATCATGAAGCTCGATATGAGGCTTTGGATCAAAAGACCTCCAAGATGCAAAAATCAATTGGCAAATTGAAGAAGTTCATTAAAGAGCTCATCCCTAACACATGTTTTTCTTCCGATGAAGAATGATCACTTCTCTTGCTCTTCTTCTTATGTCATTTAATTTTCTTGTAATGAACTTGATTTGTATAACTCTTTTGTTCTAATGACATTTGCTTGTTGTTTATTGAAGGGGATAAAATAGCAAGTATGAAAGTGGCTTTTGGTTGATCTTGATTATGGTATTGATGGAGTATTTCATGGTAAAAATACTCTAGTCTTGCATTGTTTGATAATTGGTATGAAGTACTTGATGGTAAAAGTGCTTCCTTTAATTTTTGCTTAAAAGCATTTGTGATGCCTTGATCATTTTTTTAGATGGATAATTTGGGACAGTTGTAATGTCTTATATTCATTGCTTGATGTATGACATGGACTACTTGATGGTTTTTAAATTTTTGCTTGATGGCACTTGGTTACAATTATCTCAATTGGGTTGAACCCTTGAGAATTTATTTTGTTGGGCCTCTTATTTGTTGGATATATGTTGAAAATTTCCTTTTGGTGATGAAAAACTTGGCTTAATATTTTACAAGGGCTATATACTGTAAGTCCAAGCGGCTACGATAATCTAGAGGGGGGGTGAATAGATTATCTCCATCTTTTCGATTACGCCTTCTTTTTCGAACCGAATGCTCAAAGATAATAACAAAGGTGCGGAATGTAAACAACACACGTCAATTTATAGAGGTTCAACCCACCTAGGGCCTAATCCTCTACCACCCCAGTATATCCGGGATGGATTTCAAAAAGAAAAAGAATTTTATTAATTACCAAAATTAATACAAACTCAACTTACAACACCTTGAAGAGCACCACACTCTTCTTCAACACCACCTTTGAGATTACCACAATCTCTCTTGAAAATTACCACAATCTCCAACGGCACCTTGTGAAGATTACCACAATCTTCAACCTTGAAGAATACCAAATTCTTCAACACCTCAATAAGAAGATCACCACAATCTTCTTGCACCTATCACCTAGATCATCCAAGTGTGTTCTTACCACAAGAACACTCACAAGGATATCTTGTGTTGAATGATAACCCAAAATCAAGATTACAACTCGATAATGAATATTACAATTAAGTGCAAGTGTAATCAAGAATAGCCTAGACCTCAAGGATGTGAAAGTGATAAGCTAGGCAAAATTACAACAAGAATAATAACAATGAAGAACAAATATTTGCTTGAAGTGTATCTTGTTGTGTTGTATCTCAATTGTTGTTATGGTTGCTCCAATACTTCCTCTATTTATAGGAGATGATTGATCAAGCATAGGCTCCTCTTGGGGATTGAAAATCTACAGAAAAATACAATTAAAATCAAGAATATAAATGTTAGACATCAATCCCACAATTTAAGGAAAGTTTGTTCATTGTCAAACGGTCGAAATTTGTCAAAAGATAGATGCACGGCCGCATGTAAATAGACGTTTGAAAATTGCACAGCAAAAAAACACAGGGTGACCGGTCGACGTCCACCTCGACCGGTCGACGTCCCTACAACCGGTCGATCATGACCAAAAATCAAACCAGGAAGTTCTGTTTCAATCTTAAGCTCCAGTCACAGGGCCACACTGGCGCCGTCGGCCGACCGGTCGGCCGACGCCTTGATGACCGGTCGATTGCTGTCTATTTTCGGTTTGTCTCATTTTTGTTTCAAAAATCATCTTCGTGCACGGGTTGCCTTTTTACGGCGACCGATCGACCTCGAGACAAAAATGTTGTCCAATTTTTGTCTAAAATAAAACTCAAGGAATACTCTAAAAATTTAGTAAAAACATTTTAAACCAATCGGGAGTATTTATACAATATTTAGGAACCTAGTTTTGAAGTAAAAACTTATAAACATAAAATCATTAAAAGTGTTGTCCAAATTTATCTAAAGTAAAACTTGAAGAAATACTCCGGAAAATATTAAAACCATTTTAAATCATTTAGGAGTATTTGGACAACAATTAAAGACATTGTTTTGGTGTAAAAATAAAATCATCAAAATTAAGATAAAAACATGTATCAAACAATCTCCCCCTTTTTGATGATTACAAACCAAAACAATTTTTAGAAATATTAGAGGGACAATTTTAAAAACAATTTTCCGGTAAAAACATCTAACCGTTTGGAAGCAATCAAAATTACCAAAATACATAAGCAACCAAGAAAGAGAGTAATTATATTCAATAATAGGCATAATAAGCACAAGCTCCCCCTATCAACAAGCACATCAAGAATAATGTAAAAGCAATTAACCATAAGCCAAAAGCTTAGCTTTTACATAATGTTCAAGAGCTTATAAGCTCCCCCTGTCAACAAAACATCATTAGACATGTATAAAAGTCCATCAATCAATAATTGGACTAAATATAATTCACAACTTATTGCTTTAAAGAGCCATAGCTTATAGCTTTTATAACGAGCTTTTATTGGCTTCTTTGAGCTAATGAGCCAATTTCCTGTTTCTCCCCCTTTGGAATCATCAAAAAGAATGTTAGGATGATAAAAACATCATACAAATACTTCAAAGTGCGCTAAAGAGACGGTTTATCAACCATTGAGCAATTTAAGCTTAAAAACCAAAGTAAAAAGGGAGAAATGTATCATGAAGAGTTCATATGCTCGGTTTATTTTCCAAAACATAATCTCAATAAGTATTGAGGACTTTTGGAAGCAAGAGACTCATCTAGAAGTTGAAAATTTCATTGTGACATTTCATCGAACACTTTGTGGGCGTGAAAATTAAAAGAATTTGTATATAGCCTTTGTAAATGATTCAAGCCAAAAAGTTTCATTACCAAAACACATCATACAATACAACAATATATCTAAGCCCATCAAGATCATATGCAAAAAAAAATATAGCAAGAGATATACAAGAAAGTCATAAACTCAAGGGTTCAACCCAATTGAGATAATATTGGCCAAAAAGATCAAGGCATTACGAATGCCATCAAGCAAAAATTAAAGAACCATCAAGTAATACATGTCAATCATCAAACAATGCATATTAGACATTACAAATGTCCCAAATAATCCATCTAACCAAAATGATCAAGACATGTCAAGTGCATTTTTTTAAAAAATTAAAAGAAGCACTTTTACCATCAAGTACTTCATACCAACAACAAACGATGCCAAACTAGAGTATTTTTACCATCAAATACTCCATCAAAATCATGATCATCCACAAGTCATTATCAACTTGCTATTTTAACCCTTTCAAGAAAAACAAGCAAATCTCATTAGTACGAAAGAGTTTTACAAGAAAGTCAAAAGAAATACAAGACAACATGAAAAGAAAGAAAATGCTAGAATAGTAAAGAGGTGGGGACATCAATCCTCGTCCGAAGAGAAGCAAGTTCCGGGAATAAAATCTTTGATGAGTTTCTTCAACTTGCCGATTGATTTTTGCATTTTCGAGGTCTTTTGCTCCAAAGCTTCATACCAAGCTTCATGAAAAGATCTTAAATCATCAAATTCGGCTTGGGTGTACCTCCTAGAAGGTTGAGAACCGGTATTACCCTCCGGATTGCTCTGTTCGCCTTCTTCTGCCAATCTCGCGGCCTCGGCATCATCAAAGAAGTCGTTTGGATCTGGGGAATCTTGGCCTCTTCCTCTAGCCATCTTAGTTGGTCGGATGTCCATATTTTTGCGCATAGTGACCATTTGGGAGATATTATCAATGTCAAAGTCATTTTGAAATACCTCCGAATTACATTCCGACGAAGGTAGTCCCGATTGTATAAGAAGTTTACAAATCCAATTGCCTATAACAAACTTCTTATTTCCTTGAGTGATAGACTCAATTAGACATTGAATAAGAATGGTGCCAAAGTTAAGCGGTTCCCTTCTAGCAATCTTATAAGTCAAAAAATAGTCCATGTTGCTAGGCATTTTACCCGCTTTTCCACAAATACGATGGCGACAATAACGAGATAAAATACGATGCTCAAGTGTCATCGCCAACAATGAATACTTTGGCCATACGCCCAAATAGGTCTTAACTTCTCTCATAGACACCCCCAACGTATCATCATTCCAAATAGCACAAGAGAAAAAGTCCCAACCACCTTCTCTAACATGTAGAAGCCGACAAATTTCATTAGGTGTCCACCTAAAGTGACGTCCTTTTACAAACGAATTTACCGCAATAGGCTTTCTATCATCAACATCATATTGCACCAACATATTTGCATAAAAATGTTGGATAATATCATCATCATACAAAACATATGCATGCTCCCATAAAAACATCCAACCTTGCTCCTCAAAGAAACCTCTAATAGTAGGATATTCATTAGCAAATGAATTAAAACGACAAATTTTAGTCCGAGCAATCGACTTTCCACCCATTCCCAAATCTTCATAGTACCACTCCGCATATTTATTGATGAAATTAAGAACATTATTAGAATGAGGAGCTTGAGTAATAAAAGATTTCTTACTTTTTGCCCAACGACAATTTTTGAGCGAAATTGTTCCGCGGAGCTCGGTAATTTGGGCCCGAGAAAGTATGGGATTTTGAATGTCATCACGTTCTTGAGCCACATTTCTTTGTGCAGCTCGAATATCCCTTTGTTCGGCTTCGTCTCGCCGATTTCTCGAAGAACCCTCTCCGCCCTTTCTTCTCTTGGAAGTGGGATTTTGTTCGGTGGAATTTCTTGGAGGTTCCATATATGTAAGATTCTTGCAAAAATAGGTGGATTAGCAACAAGAATCGTAAAGATTGATGAAGAATTGAAGATTTAGAGAAAAAGGGGGTGAATCGCAGCTGGGTCGAGGGTTAGGGGTTTTTTTTTGGTTCTGTTTTGAAAATGAGGAACAGACCCGTTTAAACATGAAAAATTACCTGGGCGACGGCCGAGGTAGGGTGCGGCCGGCCGACGTGCGGGCGGCCGGCCGCCGCTTGACCGCCCCAAAGGCAATTTTTCATTCTCCAGGTTTTTCAAAAATTCAATTTTTCACCCCAAAAGTTTTTAAAACTTTGCAAAAAGATAATTTTGAACCAAGTCCAACAAATACGGGTTTTGGGAAAACATATATTCGAGAAAATCGAGACTTAACGATTAGTGCCCTTTTAAGAAAAATTTGCAAAATCATTTAGAGGCACTTAAGGGGTTGAAATGAAATATCTTGAAAGATATGTGCATGAGCATAATATCGAGTTCTAAGAGAAATATGAGTGGACATACCTCGATAGTTTAAGAAACTTGGTGACGAAATAGCCAATGAATATGAGATATATATCCTACTGTAGGTCCCAAGGGGTGTGAGTGTAAGGTTTAGAAGGGGGGGTTGAATAAACCTTACCAAATTTTCGATTTAGTCCTTTTAAAAATTCAGAGTTGATACTACACAACTGTGTCTTTGGTGGACAGCTGATTTAGATAATCAGTAGAGTTAGTCTCTATTGGACTCAACCGAGCCGTTGATGGAATAACTCGGTTTGTTAAGTCTAAATTAACTCAATCGTGGTTTGTTTTATTGGAAGACTTAACACCCTTAAGTTTGATTAAGCAAGGATTTAGTGCTTGGTTTAGTACTTAGAAATTATCAAGTGGATAGCAAATTTATCACAGATTTAAACAATTAAGATGCGGGAATTAAAATCTTTGAAATGTAAATGACACAATAAAATTTTTATAGAGGTTCGAAGATGGGGTAATTCTTCTACTCCTCTCTTCTCCAACTCCTGGAGGAATCCACTAGGTATTGATCAAGATACAAAGTGGTAATATCCCAGATACAAGTCTTGATCACACTGGTGACTTGATCCTTTGGGACTCGATCCGGAGATGCCTTGATCACTCACTTAAAGCTTCTCGCACGACTCAAACCTTCTTCACAGGGCTTTTGCTTTGCTACTATGTACTCACTTGCTCAAGCTCTTTGGATTTGATCACGAAGCCCTCCAAAAGCTCAAGACTTGGTTCGACCCGAACCTTCCTACGATCCTTCGTGGAGTGTAGACCCCTTAATTTTTCAATATTTTCCTCTTCAACCGATTGAAGTTATCTTTCCTTCACGGTGAGTGTTGGATTGATGTTCTTCGTAGTGTAGGCTTGAGGATTGAGAATATTCAGATTTTCTAATATTTGCTTGAACGTTTTTGGTTCTGGTTTGTTCTTAGTTCCTTGATTCCCTTTTTTCTCAAATAAACTCCTCGGCCTTTTATATTGATCTTTCAAAAATTTGCCCGTTGAAGAGATAGGCTTACTTTTGAAAGTCACTTAATCGTTGGCTTGTCTTGTTGCGATCCTTGGAATTGCCATTTCCTCGTATGAATTGTTCTCCGCCTTTTTAGAGTTCGACATGGTGTAGTGCTTCCCATTGGTTAATTCCTTTTGCACGCTTCGGGACCGAGCACTTCGAGAAAGGTCGTATGGAGATATTAATTGTTTAAGTAATTCTCTTGATTTACGCGGCAACGGATCTTTTTGATTATCTCGACTTGATCGCATTTCTTTGCTTTCCCAGGTGACTTAGAGTCGCTTCCAATCATTGGATGACTCTTTGTCACTTCATCTTGAGACTTGGCTCTTCTTGAGTTGACTTGATTGATACTCTACTCACCAGTATCTCACCGCTTCTTGATAGAGTTCCCGTCTACTCTTTTTGCCATACTCACTGCCTCGCAATCAAGTCTTCGTTCTAGTTATCCAGTTGTCTTCTTGCATGTTTGGGCGTAGCTGACTTAACTCAGCTTGATCAGCCCTATTTATTGCAATGCATTTTACAACAAGAATGGGGTGCCAACTTCCTATTCTAAGTTTTACATGGCATTCATCAAAATCTAAACAATAAATTTCCTAACAATTTCCCCCTTTTTGATGATGCCAAAACTTAAATCATTCAAAAATGCAAATAGCAAAGATACATACAGATAGTGTATTTACATAGAATGTATGCGTAGAATCAATCCTTTTATTGATCATGACATTCTTGTTCTTTTACATTTGTTTACAAAGTGTATCGAGCAAACATTTGTCTACACAAAAATGAAGAATTTATAGCTTTATTACAGAAGACTTACATAGTATGTATTTACATGATAAAATACATGAAGGGGTGGACAACTACACTTCATCTTCTTCGATGTCTCCTTCTTTCATCTTGTTCAGCATCTTCTGCTCTTCTTCTCTTTTTCTCATCGTCAATTTTCTTCTTCTTTTCATATGCCTTCCTGGTAGATTCATCTCTTCTTAATCTCTTGTCTTTCCTCCCATAGCCGAGTTTGTCTCTTGTTTTCTTCTTCTATTCTTTTCGCATACTCAAAAAGATTACTTTTACCCACTTGCAAATTTGCTATTTGGTCAAGACCGCCCAAAGAGATCCCTCCTTTCTTGCCTGGATCTATGTACTCAATATTTTTGGGGCAGAGGCCAGGTATGAAACCTCTTCCTCCACCACTACTTTTTCCTCTACCTCTGGGGCGTGTATTGTCTTGGGGTCTTCTTCTTTCCGGTGAGTGACGGCGGAGTGACCAAAGCAGAGCGATCGCGTAGTCTGCCGCTGTCGCCTTCTTCACATAACGTGAGACCCTTTTCCCAAGACAAGTCCAAGCTTGAGCCATAGACATATTTGCAAAGTATCCTTGAGATGCGGCGTTTTAAATTCATCAATCGATCGTGGCTCTGTCCCGACATCCGAGATGGCATAAGTGTCTCTCTTTGGAATGCCTCCATGTTCTTTCAAGATGTTCATAACTCGGGCATCCATTCTTCCTTCCACTTTCTTCATCCCTCGCTTCAATTGTTTTTCTCTTTTCGCCCATAGATATAGCAGAGTGTTGGAGTGGCAGAGTCACGGGGAGTTTTCGATAATGTCACCGTGACAAGACCTTGTTGGGGGTTTGTGCAATCATCAAGGTCACATCCGTCGATCCTTCCCCAAGCTTTCCTTTCTTTTGTTTCAACACTTCCTCGGTGACTTTCCTTCGCAGTGCTCCTCCTTCTCAACTTCGGATCCTCCTTCGCTTTTTAGGTATTCCTCTTCCCCTTTTTGGCATCATCAAAGGAGAGAGGAACGCCCGGAAACAGACTTGCAAGCGGGAAGTCAAGCCTCCGATAGTTGAGTTTTGTCTCGAGTCCGCCGCTGCGGAGTATGCGATCTGAAATCGGATCGAGTAGCGTTGGACTCGGGCGAGATTAGCTTCATTTCAGCCATGAGAAGGCTGAATTTTCTGGCCCATATTTGCTTCCAGACGCCGAAGATCGCTCTTATTTTGCTCACGCAGCTGACCTTTATCTCCGCAGTGTGAGCTTCATGCATGTGCTCAATGTGTTCTCTCAACTTCGTTTTTTGCATCAAAGCATTCTCGGCTCTCCATACCCAGCCTTGTTGAACAATGTCCTCAAGTATCTAACTTGTTCCACACGCATTGTTTCTTGTTGTTGCCACCATTCCCCGATCCTCACTGTGATCCTCTCAAGTCGCATAAGATTTGCATCTCGTTGTCGGCCGCATGTCCATAGAGGCCTGGTGCCTCTCCATTCGCTCAATCTCGGCAAATAATGCCTTGAACACTTCGCGAACTTCACCGATTCTTCCGTTGCATCCGATGGCACACGCGTCAAAGTCATAGTCGGTTGAACGATGGTACCGACGAAATGACAGGAGCTGGTCTATGGTAGCGTGCGCGTTCATTTCTCGACTCTTCATGGAGGTCGGGTACCTCCAGGGAAAAAGGAAAAGATTCTATAAAGGATTCATCATCGCCAATCGGGATTTGTTCGATGATGAGCGGTGCGCGTGAAGTTCTCTTTGGAATCGAACTGCCGCAGACTGAGGAACGCGCGGTGGGCTCTGCTTTCACCATTTGAAGTCTGTTGTGAAGTGGACCCAGCTTGCTAAGCTCATTTTGTCTCAACAGCCTTCGTTGGTCTCAATTTGGTTTCTCCAATTGAGTAGTCTGGTCCTCGGCATTATCAGAAGCATCATCGGACGATGATGAGATTTCCATGGGTGGCTCATCATTAAAATGAAAGGTTTGACGAGTAGTCTTGGGATCAGACTTGCTCGTGCTTGGAACATCCGCAGCTGAGTCTTTTGGATCGGTTACGGGGGATGACTCAGCTTCTTCGTCGCCTTCTGATCCCAGAAAGGTTACATCAGGATTATCTTGGGAATCATGAAGCGCGCTTATCTCCTTTTCAGATGGATCAATGATTGCAGGAGGGATGTTCTCTTCATCAGCTGCTTTACCCCGGGAAGTCTCAACCTCCCGTGGGCCTTCATTACCTCCAGCAGCCTCTCGCGGTGAGGCTTGGGCTTCCCTTCGATAGTGTCACTGTCTTAGGGTCTTTCGTGGTGGCATCCATTGGAGTCTCAACCCCATGGATTGCACTTTCATCGCCCAGTGTTAACTCCCAGTACATTCCTTCTCAGGCCTCGATCGCATCGCAGCGTTATTAGCCTTCAGAGCGGTTGACACCTCACCGAGACAGTCTCAAGCGCCTCGAGCTTCATTGATGGCAACTTGCTGTTCGCTCGTTTGGTGGTTGTACTTTCTCCACTTCGCCTTCTCGGATTCGTTGTGGAGTCATCTGCAAAGATTCTCCGACCTTGCCGCGAGTGGAGGAGTTTCCCCCTCACCGGGCGCACAGTTGAGTGACTTGGAATGGGGTCACTCGTCTCCGGACTCATTTGTTTCTATTGAGTGTTCAGTTGGGGCGGTGGTAAGACACCTTCAATAGGGGTTGGCTCGACTAGGGTCCCCACTATCCCGATTTCATCGCCAGAGTTCCTTATTGCCTTCTTCCGAGTGAATTTTGGAGAAGTGGTGGCAAAGAGCAACAACAGATGGCGATTTGCTTAACCACTCCCATTGGATCAATTTCCGGTGTGTTCGGAGGACTCTCCTGGTCCCTCCATCAATCTTTGCTCGTGAAGGATTCTCGATTCGTGCAAAGTGCTTGCCGCATTTGCAACTCTTTTGTGGCGAAGAGAGTTCGGATCCTCATCTGTCGCGAGAAGACATCAAGGAGAGGATGTGTGTGTTCTGTGGTGCCAGAGATAGGCGAGATCTTTGGCCTTCTCACGTGCCTCGGCTTCCTCTCGCTTGTCTTTCCTTCTCCTTGTCCTTGAGGATCTGCAGGATACCCGTGCGCTTGTCTTCATCCGATCTTTGGGATCACAGTGGTTAGTCCGAGGAAGTTTAATAGTTCCTCTTCTTCTTCTATAAACTCGGGCCGTTGGAACTGTTTCCTTGATTTACTTAATTTCCATTTCCTCCACTCACGCAGACGATTTTGGATGTCCGGGTAAGGTGGGGATAGGATCATCACATCACTATCACTCTATCGGCTTCGTCTTGTGTCTCGGTGCGCGACTACAACTATTTCTTGATTGGCCTCTCTTGATCGCCTTGACAGACTTGGTCGTTTCATCAATTACATCCGGAGACTCTACTTCTCCATGCGATCTCCCAGATATCTGCTCTAGCCGAGTGGCCGACTCGGCCGGTTTCTCAAGCTCGGAGTGCTTGATGATTCTTCTTCGTCTCCTAGTTTGTACCGAGGGATTTGTTCGAGACGGTTTTTTCGAGTCTTGGCGGCGGGGGCCTGCTAGTGTTTTCTTCTCGAGGAGCCGGCCGTCTTGGCTTATCGATTCTCCTCCTTTTGACGATCGGAGAAGGTATTTGAGAGTCCTTCTCGACCGTCTAGCTTCTTTGGGCAGAGACACACGAGCTGGGGCGGTGACTCGAGGCAGGGCGGGAAGCGAGTTTGACTTTCTTTCTTTGTCGGCAGAGCGTGATCTTCTTTCTTAGCATTGCAGGGCGCCTTTCTTCTTTGGTGGAGAGGAAAGCGAAGTATCTTCGTGGTCACCGATTCCCCTCACTCGTGTCGCTCTCTTGGCGTAGCTCTCTTCTCGTGCGCCGAGAGAGGTTTGATCTCAACATCCTTTTGTTAACATGGAACGTCTTTCCATGTCTAAGGGACTCCTTTCACCTCCATCATCCGGCCAATCACGGGCCATATCCTAGGGATCCTCCAAATGTGCCATCTTCCTTGAAGGATTTGTTCCCTACATTTTGGCATAAACGACAGACAAACTCATTGCTTTATTTTCCTTTCTTCAATGATCGCGGCCATTACGATCAACTTTGCTCTTGATGAGTTGGTCAAAGCCGCCAAATTTGATGTCAATACATTTGGCAACTATGTCCAACGACTTGTGATAGTCCTCCTTCGCAGCCTCTTGTTTGTTTTGTGTAAACTATTTTATCATAGATCGGGCTTGGCTATTTCCTTCCAAGCGGCGATCAAGTTTACATCGCCTTCGTTAATTTCGATGCTCCTTCCGTTGGTAATGAGCAGTGTTCACCAAATCCTTGGCGAGAGATGGTGAACTCCTTTCCGTGAGCAGATGACTTTATTCCTTCATCGTGAATCTCAGCGTTCACATAGAATTGTGAGACCTCCTCCACATAGGTCATCAAAAATTCCATCGTCGAAATGATTTCACCGCCGTTTGGAGTTTTTCAGCTATTTTCCTTATGAGGGCGTCATTGGACCCCTGTTTGACCATGCCCTCGAAATCCACGGAGACCCGGTGTGGATTTGCTTTCCTAACTTGATAAAATCATAAGTTGGTGCCATTTTTCAAAAGATCGAAGAAAACTTCTTGGATTGATTTGAAGATAGATAGGGTTTTTGAGAGAATTTTTGCTTCTGAGAGAGAGAGAGAGATGAACAGTTTTGATAGTGTGTGAGAGAAACGGGCGAAAATGGTTTAAGTATGGTTTATGAAAGGACGTGCGGTGGTTTTTGAAATGTGATCGAAATCAACGGCTTAGATTTTGCACGCTTTATTTAGCATTTAATGTCTCGTATTTAATGCGGCGGCATTTATATCCAATCATAAGCTTGGTGTGCGGCTTTATGTCTGTACACATCATCATTATGCCGACGTCATTCTTAAAAACATTCCCGCTTAGTAAAAACGATTGCGTTTTTGTCACTTTGCTCGTAAGTGACTACCTTATCCTTTGGCCGATTTAACTCCTCTTCTCACAGTTCTCTTAGTGACTCACCTAACAAATGACTCAAGATAATTTGTCTTTCCAATACTGGTGATGTACTTAGCCGATTTGTGAGTTCACTCTTTTCCTTTTTGTGTTCCATTTCTTTTCTTTGAGTCTTCTCAATGTCAACTCACTCAATTAACCCCAACTCATGCTTGAGTTCTTCAAATCTTGACTCACATAACGGTTTTGTGAAGATGTCACCAATTGTTTATCGGTTGAGATATATTCCACGATGATGTCCTTCTTTTCAACATGATCTCTTATGAAGTGATATCGACATCGATATGCTTTGTTCTTGAGTGCAACACAGATTTTGAGTGATTGCAATTGCACTTGTGTTATCACACATGATTGGAATCTCTTTTTCTTCAACTTCATAGTCTCTCACCATTTCTTTGTCTCATCCATAGGACTTGGCACAACATGTTTCGCAGCCTATGTATTCGTCAATTTTGTAGAGGTGGCAATTGAATTTTGCTTCTTGCTAAACCAGGAAATCGGCTTTGTTCCTCAAGCATTTGACATGTGCCTCGAGGTGCTCTTCTTCTGTCAACTCGCATCCAAAGATAGTCAGTCCGAATAGCCAATTAGCTTGATTCCACCTTCCTTTGGATACCATAAGCCAACTTCTTGGCTTCCTTTCAAGTATCTCAAGATTCTCTTATTTCTTGTCATATGGATCTCTTTTGGAGCAGATTGAAATCTTGCACATACACCTACAAAGAAAGGTGATGTCCGGCCTTCTTTTTGTAAGATAGAGCAATGATCCAATAAGTGCTCAGATCTTGTTTGATCTGAGGCTTGCCATCCGCATCCATGTCCATTTTGATGATGTATTCATTGGTATTTTCACGAGAAGACTTCTCCTCCATACCAAATTTCTTCATTAAGTCTGGTGTATTTTGTTTGACTTATAAACGTTCCATCCTTCGGTTGTTTCACTTGGAGTCCAAGGAAGAATGTCGCCTCTCCCATCATGCTCATTTCAAATTTACTTTGCATGAGGTTTGAAAATTTTTCACATGACTCTTTGTTTGTGGATCCAAAAATGATGTCATCCACATATATTTGAACAAGCAAGATATACTCTTTTTGTCTTGAATTCTGAAAAGTGTTCTATCTACTTTTCCTTTTGTGAATCCATTTTCGATTAGGAATTGTGACAAGGTATCATACCATGCTCGGGTGCCTGTTTCAATCCATACAAGGCTTTCTTGAGTTTGTATACCTTATCTCCAAGAGTCTTCTCGCTCAAATCCTGGAGGTTGTTCAACATACACTTCTTCTTCCAATAAACCATTTAGGAATGCACTTTTTACATCCATTTGATATACAATGAAATTCTTGTGAGCGCATAGGCAAGAAAAATACTTATAGCTTCCAATCTTGCTACACAGAGCAAATGTTTCATCAAAATCTATTCCTTCTTCTTGGCAATATCCTTTGGCTACTAGTCTTGCTTTGTTTCTTACCACGTAACCTTCCTCGTTCATCTTGTTTCGAACACCCATTTAGTACCAATAACATTTTGATGTGTATGTCTTTGAACTAATTCCCATACTTTATTTCTTTCAAACCGATTGACTCTTCTTGCATAGCTTGAGTCCAATGTGTGTCGTCCAATGCTTGTAACACATCTTTGGGCTCTATTTGCGAGATAAAGCATGTGAACATAGCTTGTTGAGTTGAGATCTCGTTTGTTTTGACACCTTCTCTTATATCTCCAATGACAAGTTCTCGTGGATGGTCTCTCGGCCATCTTACATCAAAGTTGGAGTAAGTTTAGCCGGATTCGATCGTCTTGCAATTTTGTGTTCTTTGTGTTCAGCTCTCTCAGTAATCACTTAGCCGCAAATTTTCCAAATTGTTTTTGAGATTCGGCTATCATCATCTTCTTCGAGTTTATAATTCCGGCTTGACTTCAAAGATATGGACTCTTCGTATGGTTGGATGATTGACTTGTCGGTGACTCTTCAATGTCTTCTCCATTTACATTTGGCTCATCGAATACCACATGAATGGATTCTTCCGCAACCATAGTCCTTTTGTTGAGTACTGTAGGCTTTGCTTTCGGTGAGTATCCCAAGAAGATACCTTCATCCTTTAGCATCGAAAGCCTTTAGATTGTCCTTGCCATTGTTGTGGATGAAGCATTTACATCCAAATATTCGAAATATGCAACATTTGGTTTTCTTCCAGTCCAAATCTCATAGGGAGTCTTTTGTCACCGTCTGTTTTATCATACATCTGTTTTGAGTGTAGCAAGTCGTGTTGATTGCTTGACCCAAAATCTTTTTGGTAATCCCGCTTTAGCTAACATGGTCCTTCCGCTTCCTTGAGAGTTCTTTCCTTCTTTCGCAACTCCATTCTCGCTTGTGGAGTCCTTGCTGCCGATAGTTCATGACCAATACCATTTTCAATACAATCGAGTTATTATTCCATTGACAAACTCGGTTCCTCTGTCCGATCTTATTTTGATAATGGTTTGACTCTTCTCATTTTGAATCCTCTTCATCATTTGTGGTAGTTTCGTAGAGTTTCTTTCTTCTTGCACATGAATATTGTCCATGTATATCTTGAGTAGTCATCTACTACCACCAAGGTGTATTTCTTTTCACTTATGCTTTTGGTTCAATCGGCCCAAATAGATCCATATGTAGCAGATGCAATATTCTTGTTGAAGATGGGCATGTCTTTTCCTTGAATGAAGATTTGATTTGTTTTCCTTTCGACATGCATCACATACACTCTCCTTCTTGTATATCGAGTCCGGAAGTCCTTCCCAAGATTACTTCGTGCAAGCTTGTTAATCGTTTTGAAATTTAGGTGACTCGGCTTTTTGTGCCACACCTAACTTGATTTTTGTGCTCTTTGCTAATAGACAAGTGTTGTGTGTAGCGGTTGACCAATCTACTACATACATGTTCTTTTGTCCGCATCCTTGCAATACAACTTCATTCGTTTCAAAAGATCCTTGATTTGGCATATACCCATGTTAAATCCAACATTATAACCCTTGTCACGAGTTGGCGATGCTTAACAAGTTGAAGTTGAGTCCTTCAACATATGCAACATCCGAGATTTCTAATCCGTTCCTTTTGATAGATCCAATGCCTCTTATTTCACCGGAGCTTCATTTCCACCAAATATGACTTTTGCTCCTTTAACTTCCTTGAATTTTGACATGATTTTTCTTGTTTCTGTCATATGTCCTGGAACACCCGCTATCCATGTACCAGGTTCCTTGGCACTCATTTGTTCTTGAACCTGTAATCAAGGAAATTAAGTTTTAGGTACCCATATTTGTGCAGGTCTGAGGGGTTAGAGTTGTAAGATGATCCAACCAACTTATAGCCAAATGATTTGACTCTAAGGGGTTGCCATCTATCGGTGCCATAATCATAATTAATTTCGCAAATTGCTTGGGGATTCTAGGTTCATACAAATTGTCTCTTTTGTCAGTATGCTGCGTATGTGTTTTAGCAATTGCCTTTCTTGGGTAATTGTGGTGTCTTTGAGTGTAGTGCCTAGGTGCATATGTGTCTTTGATGAAAGCTCTTATACTTTTGGAATGGCCTTTCTTGAGTTCTAAGCCTTTGCCATTTGGGCTTATATTCCATAAGTCTATCTTTGATAGTTTACATTATTCCAATCACTTGGCTAGGATATTTTCTACCATTCCCATCATATGTATTTCTTTTATAGATTTTAAGGGTTTTTTGGTAGCTCTGTTTCTTCTTTCTGAGTATTTTCTATTTGGAGTTTTTGAGGAACTCGGTGAATCTCTTCTCATTGTCCTTTCAGGCGCACTCAATGTTGTTTTCCTTTTCCTTTATAACCAAGGCCAGTTTGCTTGTAATTGTGCTTTGGAGTGAATGTGTGTGTAACATTTAGAGTTTTGGATTTTTTTGACTCTTCATTGCTTGAAGATCCTTTTTCCAAAATCACTTTTGGAGTTTGACATAGCACAGAAGAATTAAATCCTAAGCCTGTCTTGTCTCCACATTCTCTTTGACTCATAATAAGATCATCCAATGATTTAGATGCCTTAGTGAATGAGGCAATAACATTTTTGAGGTCATTCTCCCTCTTCTCTATGGCAGCAATTTTCTCGCTTATTAACTTAGCATTTTCAGCCTTTAAATTATCATTCTCATCGACTATTTGACTTAGAGTACTCGGCTCCTTAGTCGACTTTGAGTTTTGGCTCTTGAGTAATTTGTTTTCCTCATTCAATAGTGTGTGTGAGGATTTAATGTGTTCAAAATCTTTCATCATTTTGCCTAATGAATCATAAAGATCAGTGGGTGATGAAGTGTGTGTGTCACAGTCACTATCACTAGAGTCTGAGTTTGATGAGTTAGAGTGTACCTCATCTTCTTGGTCAGGTTGATCCTGTTCCTTGGCCATTAAACAGATCAGGGCTTCTTCTTCGAGTCACTTGAGTAGTCGCCTTCTTTGTTTCACGAATCAATTGTCTCTCTTGACTTTACATTTTTGATCTCTGTAGCCATCATTGCCTTTTTCTTTTCTTGTCTTATTTCTCAAGACCTTTTTTTTTTTTCTTCAATCCTCGTATTTGTTGACTACAGGATATGGGCGATCAATGGCATAGTGACCTGGTTGTCTGATTCAAAGATAGATATTCAACATTTTGATCGACTCTTTCCATTCTTGGATTGTCGGTCCTTTGATATTGACCTTTTGATAACTGTTCTCTTGGTTGGCTTTGTCTTCCTTTGACTTGGAGGAGCCGAGTGTCTTCGGAAGATTCACCCTTTCCTCTCTTGTAGTTCTTATTGAAGAACTTGTTGAACCTTTTAACCATCGGGGCTATTTCTTCCGGATCAATGACTTCTTTGACCTCAGCTCTCTTCCCATCTTTAACAATTAGAGCAATTGTTTTGGGGTACATTTGTCTCTTCCTGGTCTTTTTTCTTCTCGGCTCAAACTCGTAGGCTTTGAGATCCGAGAATAATTCATGATTGGATGTCTTTGATAGGTCCATGGAATGTCTCGGTGCCATGACCTTCATTTCCCATTTTGGAAGACTTTTTAGGATCTTCATACACATTTCTTCTGTGTATATTCCTTTCCAAGTGCGAGATAGCTCATTGGTGATTTTTGTGAATCGAGCATCCAGTTGATCCAGGTTTTCTCCCGAGATCATTTTGAAGTTCTCAAATTTCAGACAAACCACCGATAATTTGTTTTCTTTGATTTGCTCCGAGCCTTCACAAATCAATGTTAGCTTGTCCCGATTTCTTTAGCCGTTTTGCATGATTTGACTTTATTGAACATGGCTTTGTCAAGGTTTTGTAAAGGATGTCCTCGCTACATTGTCCAGGTTGTATCTTTTTCTGTCATCATTTGTCCATTCGGTTCTTGGTTTTTCAACCATGACTGGTCCTGGGAGCAACATCCTCTTCTCCTTCAGTGCAGTTCTTCTCACACCGTGTGTTCACCTTTAAGATTTGCAGTGGCCCATCTTCTATCACTATCCACATCTCATCATGTAATCTTTGATAGATGAGCCTGCATACGAATTTTCCAATCATCAAATTCTTCAATTATGAACATAGGAATGCGTGTCAAATTTGCTTCCATGATAATAACTTTTAATGACAAAAAGAGTTTTGAAAGTTTAAGTCTTGCTAAAGCAGACTTTGAAAAGTTTGAGATATAATTCAAGAACGGTGCGGAAGGCTCAATTAACCAACCGCTCGATACCACTTGTAGGTCCCAAAGGGTGTAAGTGTAAGGTTTAGAAGGGGGTTGAATAAACCTTACCAAATTTTCGATTTAGTCCTTTTAAAAATTCGAGAGTTGATACTTACACGTTGTGTCTTGGTGGACGGTGATTTAGATAATCGTAGAGTTAGTCTCGACGACTCAACCGAGCTATTGATGGAATAACTCACTCTTAAGTCTAAATTAACTCAATTGTGGTTTGTTTTTTGTGGAAGACTTAACACCCTTAAGTTTGATTAAGCAAGGATTTAGTGCTTGGTTTAGTACTTAGAAATTATCAAGTGGATATCAAATTTATCACAGATTTAAACAATTAAGATGCGGAATTAAAATCTTTGAAATGTAAATAACACAATAAAATTTTTATAGAGGTTGAAGATGGGGTAATTCTTCTACTCCTCTCTTCTCCAACTCCCGGGAGGAATCCACTAGGTATTGATCAAGATACAAAGTGGTACAGTCCGGATACAAGTCTTGATCACACACGGTGACTTGATCCTTTGGGACTCGACCGAGATGCCTTGATCACTCGGTGGCTTCTCGTACGACTCGCTTCTTCTTCACAGGGCAATTTTGCTTTGCTACTCTGACTCACTTGCTCAAGCTCTTTGGATTTGATCACGAAGCCCTCCAAAAGCTCAAGACTTGGTTCGACCGAACCTTCCTACTGATCCTTCGTGGAGTGTAGACCCCTTAATTTTTCAAAAGTATTTTCCTCTTCAAGCGATTGAAGTTATCTTTCCTTCACGGTGAGTGTTGGATTGATGTTCTTCGTAGTGTAGGCTTGAGGATTGAGAATATTTCAGATTTTCTAATATTTGCTTGAACGTTTTTGGTTCTCGGTTTGTTCTTAGTTCCTTGATTCCCCTTTTTTTCTCAAATAAACTCCTCGGCCTTTTATATTGATCTTTCAAAAAATTTGCCGTTGAAGAGATAGCTTACTTTTGAAAGTCACTTGCGATCGTTGGCTTGTCTTGTTGCGATCCTTGGAATTGCCATTTCCTCGTATGAATTGTTCTCCAGCTTTTAGAGTTCGACATGGTGTAGTGTTTCCCATTGGTTAATTCCTTTTGCACGCTCTCGGGACCGAGCACTTCGAGAAAGGTCGTATGGAGATATTAATTGTTTAAGTAATTCTCTTGATTTACGGCAACGGATCTTTTTCAGATTATCTCGACTTGACCGCATTTCTTTGCTTTCCCAGGTGACTTAGAGTCGCCTTCCAATCATGGATGACTCTTACGTCACTTCATCTTGAGACTTGGCTCTTCTTGATTTGACTTGATTGATACTCTACTCACCATTTGTATCTCACCGCTTCTTGATAGAGTTCCGTCTACTCTTCTTTGCCATACTTTGTCTCGTCAAGTCTTCCTTCTAGTTCTCCGGTTGTCTTCTTGCATGTTTGGGCGTAGCTGACTTAACTCAGCTTGATCAGCCCTATTTATTGCAATGCATTTTACAACAAGAATGGGGTGCCAACTTCCTATTCTAAGTTTTACATGGCATTCATCAAAATCTAAACAATAAATTTCCTAACACCTACACAATTCTTAAACAAAATTTGCACAAAAGCACAAGTGTAGGCAAGTAATAGGAGATATCAAGAAAAATGCTTATGCTATAAAAATACATAAGAGATAATAAACCACATAAATCTAATTAAATGCACAAGAGTTTTAGAGACATCATGCAAGGTCTTCTTTTTTTTAAAAAAAATTTTAAAAGCACAAAATATATCTTGAAGACCTTAATTAAAAAATAAATATTTGAAAACTCGTTTTGCAATTTAGACACAAATAAAAGCATGCATAATAACAAAATAAAATGCATTTTTAACTAGGGAGATACGGTTTACCAATTACGCCGTTTCCATGGGTTGTGTCTTTCCCATTGTTGATGATATCTTCCCCTTGAGAAGTCACTTTGTTGATGATGGCTTCTTTGATTACTCCATTTCCATGGTTTGTTATCTTCCCATTGTTGATGGTCTCTTCTTCTTTGAAAATCATCTTGTTGATGATGTCTTTGCCATTTCCAAGGATTGTGTTCTTCCCATTTATGATTATATCCTCTTTTTGGAAATTGGCTTTGTTGAAAATGGTTTCTCCTCCGATGATCAAATGAGATGTTCATTTGATGTCTCCTTGGCGGCATGAATTTTCTTCGATTATTAATCCGCCGGGTACCTAAAATGACATTGTTTTGTGGTACCCTTAAGTGCTTGGATCCTTTGGGATTAGTCTTGAGACTTTCAGGTCTCCAACAATAATTAGAGCTATTTCTACCCCGACAAGTATTTACCGTATGACCCTTTTTACCGCAATAAAAGCAAGTAATATTACTAACATGCATAGGAACTCGATTCTTTTTCATATGCTTGACAATATTAGGCTCATGATCAAGTTCACTATTCAAACTATCACAACCATTAACATTCACAACATTGGGCAATTCATTGGTACTCAAGTTGGATTTTGATAAATCATTTTTTATGCAATTAATATCCTCAACAAGAGTACTATTTTGTTTTTCAAGGTTTCTAACCTTGTCAAGTGTGGTGGTGTGAGCACATGATAGTGATTCATAGGAAGTAAATAAACTATCCTTTTCATTTTTCAAAACATTGAATTCCTTTTTCAAATATTTGTACTTAACTAGTAAATTTTGGAATTCATTTTGAAGATCATCAAAATAATTTTGCAAATCACTATAATCATTTTGAATGACAATATCATAGGAAGTAGAGGGTTTAAGACATACCTCGTTTTCTTCTTCGATGCCCATAAAACATTGTTCGACTACTTCATAGTTGGAAGTTGAAAAATGTTTGTTCCTTAGATTTGAACTTGAATCCTTTGAGAAGTAGATGCTTTTGTTTGACTCCTTTCATTTGCAAATACTCCATAGATGGCTTCTAATTTTTGCCATACTTCATGTGCCGATCGAATTCCTACAATATGTTCATATTCCAAATTAGTAAGTGAACAATACAAAATATTGAGAGCTTTACCGTTTAAGGAGATGATTTTCTTCTCTTCATCATTGAGCTCTTTGAAGGCTTTGGAGATGTGTGGTGTGTTTATCATTGGAATGATTTCTCCATTTATGACAACGTTCCAAATATCGAACCCGCAACTTTGTAAATAACATTCCATTCTTTCTTTCCAAAATATATAATTTTTGGAATCAAATAGAGGTGGCTTGGTGGTGGAGGTGCCGGATAGATGAGCTTCGTTCGTAGCCGACGATCGTTTCTCTTTACTCGCGATGTGAAACGAGCTTGCCAAAGAGTTTGGCTCTGATACCACTTGTAAGTCCAAGCGGCTACGATAATATAGAGGGGGGTGAATAGATTATCTCCATCTTTTCGATTACGCCCTCTTTTTCGAACCGAATGCTCAAAGATAATAACAAAGGTGCGGAATGTAAACAACACACGTCGATTTATAGAGGTTCAACCCACCTAGGGCCTAATCCTCTACCACCCCAGTATATCCAGGATGGATTTCAAAAAGAAAAATAATTTTATTAATTACCAAAATTAATACAAACTCAACTTACAACACCTTGAAGAGCACCACACTCTTCTTCAACACCACCTTTGAGATTACCACAATCTCTCTTGAAGATTACCACAATCTCCAACGACACCTTGTGAAGATTACCACAATCTTCAACCTTTAAGAATACCAAATTCTTCAACACCTCAATAAGAAGATCACCACAATCTTCTTGCACCTATCACCTAGATCATCCAAGTGTAAGAAAATCTTCTTGCACCTATCACCTAGATCATCCAAGTGTGTTCTTACCACAAGAACACTCACAAGGATATCTTGTGTTGAATGATAACCCAAAATCAAGATTACAACTCGATAATGAATATTACAATTAAGTGCAAGTGTAATCAAGAATAGCCTAGACCTCAAGGATGTGAAAGTGATAAGCTAGGCAAAAACAACAAGAATAATAACAATGAAGAACAAATATTTGCTTGAAGTGTATCTTGTTGTGTTGTATCTCAATTGTTGTTATGGTTGCTCCAATACTTCCTCTATTTATAGGAGATGATTGATCAAGCATAGGCTCCTCTTGGGGATTGAAAATCTGAGAAAAATACAATTAAAATCAAGAATATAGCTGTTAGACATCAATCCCACAATTTAAGGAAAGTTTGTCTGTTTGTCAAACGGTCGGGAAATTTGTCTTTGTCAAAAGATAGGGCGACGGTCACGAGAAATAGACGTTTGAAAATTGCACAGCAAAAAAACACAGGGTGACCGGTCGACGTCCACCTCGACCGGTCGACGTCCCTACAACCGGTCGACCATGACCAAAAATCAAACCAGGGAGTTGTTTCAATCTTAAGCTCCAGTCACGGTCACACTGGGTGACCGTGTAGACTGACGATCGACGCCTTGGGCGACCGGTCGACCTGTCTATTTTCAGGTTTGTCTCATTTTTTGTTTTCAAAAATCATCTTGGCACGGGTTTTTTACGGCGACCGATCGACCTCGAGACAGAAATGTTGTCCAATTTTTGTCGAAAATAAAACTCAAGGAATACTCCGAAAATTTAGTAAAAACATTTTAAACCAATCGGGAGTATTTAGACAACATTTAGGAACCTAGTTTTGAAGGAAAAACTTATAAACATAAAATCATTGAAAGTGTTGTCCAATTTTATCTAAAGTAAAACTTGAAGAAATACTCCGGAAAATATTAAAACCATTTTAAATCATTTAGGAGTATTTGGACAACAATTAAACACATTGTTTTGGTGTAAAAATAAAATCATCAAAATTAAGAGAAAAATATGTATCAAACATATACATCTTCTTCATTCTTTGACGCCCGCCAAGTGTTCGATAAAATGTTTCAATGAAAGATTCATCACCTACATTATTCTCTCATTTTCAAATGTCTTAAATTCTTATTGAGATCATGTCTCGGCAAACAAAACGAGCTTATGGATTTTTTCATGATACATTTCTCCCATTTCTTCGGATTCTAAGTCTAATTTTTTCAATGGTTGATAAATCGTATCTTTGGCGCATTTTGATATACTTGTATGATGTTTTTATCCTCCTAACATTCTTTTTGATGATTCCAAAGGGGGAGAAACAGGAAATTGGCTCGTTAAGCTCAAAGAAGCTAATAAAAGCTCAATATAAAATCTATAAGATATGGCTTCTTAAAGCCATAAGTTGTGGATTATACTTAGTCCAATTGTTGCATGATGGATTTATATACTTGTCTAATGATGTTTTGTTGACAGGGGGAGCTTATAAGCTCTTGTACTTAAGATCAATATGGAAAAGCTAAGCTTTTAGCTTGTGGTTGATTGCTTTTGATGTGCTTGTTGATAGGGGGAGCTTGTGCTATACTTGGATAATATTTACTCATTTTTGGTTGCTCTTGTTACTTTGGAAATTTTGGTCGCTTCTAAACGGTTAGATGTTTTACCGGAAAATTGTTTTCAAAAAATTGTCCTCCTAATATTTCTAAAAATTATTTTGGTTTGTAATCATCAAAAAGGGGGAGATTGTTTGATTCATGTTTTTATCTTAATTTTGATGATTTTGTTTTTACACCAAAACAATGTTTTTAATTGTTGTCCAAATACTCCTAAATGATTTGAAATGTTTTTTTACTATTTATTCGGAGTATTTCTTCAAGTTTTATTTTAGATAAAATTGGACAACACTTTTTATGATTTTATGTTAATAAGTTTTTACATCAAAACAAGGTTCCTAAAGTTGTCTAAATACTTTCGATCGGTTTAAAATATTTTTACTAAATTTTTGGAGTATTTCTTGAGGTTTATTTTCGATAAAAATTGGACAACATTTCTGTCTCGAGGTCGACCGGTCGCCGTATAGGGCAACCCGTACCTAAAGATGATTTTTGAAACAAAAAATAAGACGGAAGGAAAAATCATCAGGTCGACCGGTCGCCCTGGGCGTCGACCGGTCTGGTCGACCGGTCGCCTAGGGTACGACCTGTACCTAGAGGTTTTGTTTTTGAAATAGAACATTGTTTCTTTGAAATACATCGAGGGGGACCCGTCCTCCAAGGGGTCGACCGGTCGAAGACCCCCTGGACTGGTCGCCCCATGTATTTTTGCTGTGTTTCTTGTTTTATTTCTATTAGTGCGCGACCGGTCGCCCTCAAGTTTGACAGCAAATTTCTAACCGTTGTGCAGTAGACAAACTTTCCTTAAATTGTGGAATTGATTTCTAACAGTTATATTCTTGATTTTAATTGTATTTTTCTGTAGATTTTCAATCCCCAAGAGGAGCCTATGCTTGATCAATCATCTCCTATAAATAGAGGAAGTTTTGGAGCAACCAATACAACACTTGAGATACAACACAACAAGATACATTCAAGCAAAGTCTTTAGCTCTTTATTGTTATCATTCTTGTTGTAATTTGCCTAGCTTATCACTTTCACATCTTGAGGTCTAGGCTTTCATTTCTTGATTACACTTGCACTCAAATTGTAATATTCATTATTGATTTGTAATCTTGATTTTGGTCATCATTCAACACAAGACATCCTTGTGAGTATTCTTGTGGAAAGAATACACTTGGGTGATCTAGGTGATAGGTGTTTCAAGAGTGTGGTGCTCTTGAAGTGTTGAAGAATTTGGTAGTCTTCAAGATTGAAGATTGTGGTGATCTTCAAAGGTGCCGTTGAAGGAAGATTGTGGTAATCATCAAAGGGAGATTGTGGTAATCTCCAAAGGTGGTGTTGAAGAAGAGTGTGGTGCTCTTCAAGGTGTTGTAAGTTAAATTTGTATTAATTTTGGTAATTAATACAATTCTTTTTCTTTTTGAAACCTATCCCGGATATACTGGGGTGGTAGAGGATTAGGCCCTAGGTGGGTTGAACCTCTATAAATCGACGCGTGTTATTTACTTCCCGCACCTTTATTATTGTCTTGGTTTGTTTTGTTCGAAAAAGAGGGCGAAATTGAAAAGATATGGATAATTTATTCACCCCCCCTCTAGATTATCGTAGCCGCTTGGACTTACAGGGCTCCCTCACAATGGGGGTCCTAATAAACTTTCCCTACTTTGGCTAAGACCTCGGAGTGGAGGGGCTTCCTCATAAAGGGAACTTCCTCACTCACTCACTCATAAACTTTCCCTGGGGGGCTGAATACCCTAGCTCGGATTTGCCGGGAAGCAAATCAGACTCCCTCACTCACTCATGAGTCCCTGTGCTCTGTGGACTTTCCCTGATTCGGGAACTTCCCCTTTTAGGGAAACCACTTCTCTCAAGAAGACTTTATCCTCTTCAAAGGATCAGATCCTTCAGGGATCACAACTTTGAAAGACCCTTAGTTTTGCTCGCCTCCGCGGTCCGAGGGCTAGAACAAGACAAGATAAGAAATAAGACAAGCCAAATACAATATTATTCTAGCACCTGCACTGCTCCATGCTTCCGCAGCACCGGACCTGAGGGGGCTTATATCGTGGGCAAAAATATCTTTTATTATTATCATGATTTAATTTATAATATTTATTTAATCCCATTAATTTTCTATAAATTTCGGGCTACAAATGGAATAACCCAGCCCACGAGGTCCGGATTTGGCCGACGAACCATTTTCTCCAATGCAGCCCACGAGGCTCGCTACCATCCATCTCATTTGTAAGTCATAATCTAATGATCTCATATCATTCATATTCAATATTCTTTGTACTATTTAATATTCTTTGTACTGTTTAATATTCTCTCTCGTTCACCATGCTGACTTGAGCGTCGAAAGGGCCTCCCTGGACAACCCCCAGGTTCCGTCTAATGTGTGCTAGTGTTGCAGGCAAGTTCCTATCATTGAAGACTTCCAGCTTTGAGAGAAGAAGACTTGGAGTAATTCAGAAATCTTAACTTGGAGTGATTTGCCCTAAAAAACAGCATCAGATGTCTATAAACAATTCTTTTCAAGTGAAGGAATATTTATGTGATTCAGTTTGAATCTGATAATCACCATGATATAAGCAAATTTCTCCATATCATGAGGTATGTTAATTTAGTTATTAATGCAAAATAATGGAGCCAAGACAGTGGTAAATCAATTGTTCGTTCAGTGAACATGGGTTGTACGAAAGTTTGACAACATTACTATTTAAATAATAGATCTTTAAACAATAGACAATGATCAGTTACTAACTAATCACATATAAACATGTTTATTATAAACTTATGTGAAATATTTATTAAGAAATTTGTACGTGGGCGGATCATATTGGACCTGTTATCCGCCCCAGATCCGGATGAGTTTTATATTTCTTACCAAGACCCGCTTGATCGGGTCTTAACCTGGCCCGAGCGGGGTGGGTTTGATGTGGGGGCGGGTTTGCCACCCCTTAATTTAATCTTTATCTTATGCCTGGATTATTATGCTAGTGATTGTATATTAATATTTAATTCTGATAATAATTCTATTGCCCCGTGTTCAAATTAAGGGTGATAATTCGGTCAAAAGGTTGTATTCATGTTCAAATTTGGATCAGTTTCATGTTATATTCAAAATATATAAAAATTAAGTAAAATATAATATAACTATTTTTTAAGACAAATATATGGTTACATCGTTTCTCGTATTCGTATTTGGGGTTCTCTCAATAACTTCGAGTCAAGATATCATATATTTGAAATCTCTCTTTAATGCATGGGGTTAAAGCTTAAGCCATCAATTGGGCCAAGGCCACTGTTTTCTTATCCTCCCAAAATCTTTTAATAAAGCCCCAATTGTTAATATCTTGGGCCGACTCTTCTACTACGCTGTCACAAAGACACCCTTTATGATATAACTAATAAAGTTCAACAAAAGATTTGTATTTGGTATAACATTTTTCTCATAATTTCCCTGCCAAAATATGCTATTACTATTATATTATTTATAGAAACTATTCATGCGATAAAATTTTGGGGGAAATTACTTAAAATACACTCTTTCCACAAAACATACTACAAAATACGTTCCTATCACTTTTATATTTATTTTTTTCTTTTTGTACCTACTTTTTTACTTTTTTACACTCTTGCATATTTTTCGATTATTTTTACATTTTTTACGTTTTTTTGTTCATTGATGCTTTATATGTTATATATGTTGTTTAAATTTGTTTCTTTGTTGTTTCTATGTTGTTTCGATGTTTCAAAATAATTTTTACCTATTTTTATGTTGTTTTTTGTTCATGTATTATTTTGTTCATTGTTTCTATTGTTTTTGTGTTGTTCTATAATATTTTTAATGTTGTTCTAATAACTTTGTTGTTTCCATGTAATGTTCATTATGTAAATACATTTTTTTAACCTATTTTTAAGTTCTTTTTATTCATTTGGTGTTTTCAATATTTTTAACGTTGTTTCTGGGTTGTTCCAATACCTTTTTTTTATGTTTCTTTATTGTTTCCATTTAGTTTTCGATGTTTAAATACAATTTTTAACCTATTTTTTTTTAACTCTTTTTGCTCATATGATATTTTCCATATTGTTTCTGGTTTGTTTCTATATTATTTCTTGGTTGTTTTCATGTTTTTTATGTTTTCATGCATTGAATCAAAAATCGAATTGTGTTTTTTTATTGTTGTTGCTTCTATAATATTTTTAATTTATTTGGTTACAATATGTGTTGTTTTATGTGAATATTTCTTTATTTTTTATAAAACTCTAGTATAAAATGGATTATTTAATGGAGGCAAAATTTATTTTTCACTGAAATTTTATTGAAAGAAACATATTTGAAACATGTTCGAAACAAACTTGAAACAACAGCGTAAAAAAGTCTGAAAATTTTGGTGGGAGCGTAAATTTGTCCAAAAAAGTATCGAAAAGCATAAAAAACTATCATTGTATCCAAAAAGTGGGACAATTGTGTCAAAAGCCAAAGTTTTGTTTTGAATAACAAGCAGGTTTTTCTAGTCAAATATAATCATAGTTGCAAACTAAACATGGGCTTTGAGTTCGTCGCTTAAAATGGCTGGAATGGGAGCCTGTTTATTTGTTTTATCTTTTCAAGTCCACTAAAATTTTCTTCGGTAACGTTACTCACAAGTCTCAATTATATAGGTATAAAACACACACACACGCACACACATATATAAATAAATTCATAGTTTTCCATCAAATATTTATATGTTATGTGGATAATCTATACTTGTAAATATCGATATTATTTATAGAGTGCAGATATAAACATATTCTTTAGGGCAAAAATATATTTTAAAAAAACTTATATCTACTCTATATACTAAAAGAGAAAACAAAATTGACATATGTCATTATCTCATTAATCTTGGATATTTGTCAACTTGTCATCCTTACAGTTCCACATGGCGGCTTCACATTTATCTATGTGACAGTCGTATGGAAAAATCAAAGATTCTTTCTAAACTATCTTTTAAATATGATATCTTTAAATTATTATATACAAAACAATCAATGAATATATATTATATTAACACCACGACAATTTAAAATTTTATCTTTGGACAAATCTTGTATAACACACATTTATCTTTGGACAATCAATGAATATATATTATATATTATACAAAACAATCAATGAATACATATATATTATATATAAAAAAGCAGAATAAAAAATTAAAATCATTCTTCTCCGTGCTTTCCGTGCTTTTGAATCAAGGAAACAAAACTGAGATTATTTTATGAAAACTCCAACGTAGAAGTCAACAACAAATAAAAATGTGCAAGTACAATTTTACCTTCGTACACACATATAGATAAAGCTGTCAAAATGGGATCGGGGGCAAGCCAGGTGGGTCGGCTCAATCTATTTGACAACTCTAATTGCAGGCATTCGATTCGGTCATCGTCATTGCGAGTAATATACGTGGCTACTGGGCTAACCCCAATGATTATATTAAATAAAAGATAAATTACCACATAGGTAATATTAAAGTCCTCAAAAATTCATTAACTATCATATTCATAACATATTATTCCTTTTCATCCCCTTCCTCTTTATCTCCTTCAATAATCTCTACAATATTGGATGTTTCACATTATGAAATTTTTATTTTTTTAATATTTGTACTATTTTCAATATCTACATACTAAATACTCAAATTTAAAGGTAGGTAAAAATTAATATCACAATAAACTAATATATTAATTTTTTTTTTAAAATAATTGGCCGACTAACCCACCCCGACCCACGTCAGCCCACAATCCAAATGAGTCTATTGACCCATTCCCAAATAATTGCTAAAATTATAATCCAACCCACTAGCATGGCGGGTTTGACCGGCCAAACTGGGTCTAGCCCATTTTAACACTTCTGCATAGAGACATATTAACAGAATCACTACAAGAGAAATAGCATTAATAAAAAAATATTGAATGACAATGTCGAAGTTATTACTAAAGAGACGTTTTCTATTTCGTTCTTTTTTTTTTTTTTTTTTGAGAAAGGAGACGTTTTCTATTTTGCCACAATATAATTTTCAAACAATTTAATAGTGTAAAAAATTATCTGTAAATTGTTAACATTGATAATTAACAATATATGTGCAGTGATAGCTAATTAACAATACATGTACAGTGCCTTTTCAAAAAAAAAAAAAAACAATACATGTACAGTGATATATAATTTCGGTTTTTGATTTAAACCAAAATCAGATGGAAAATTTTAGTTCGGGTTTTTGGTTTTGGTCGACTGAACCGAAAACCGAATTGTACTTTTTATACATTTTTCTATAATAATCTTATAAATATTTTATAGTTATTTCCCAATTTACTTATTTTTAAAAGTTTTGGCTTGTCAAACTATAAAATTAGAAAGAATTACTTTTTTATAATCTATTCTTTTATTTACTTATATATTTTTCAATAAACATGACTAAAAATCGAACCGAAAATTGAAAAAAAAAATCGTTTAAAATCGAACTGAACTGATTAAATACGGTCCAGTTTCCAGTTTATAAATTTGGTCCCTAATATTTGTCATCAACAATAATAATTATCTTATACTCTTGTTATTATAATATAATAGAAGTTACGGTTACACTACTTGATATGTAGACTAAATGAGTGTGTTGTAAAAAACATACCAATAAAGGGAGAGTAGTAGAGATATAATAAAATGATCTTGTCATGTGTATTTTATTCATCAGTTTTATTCACTATTTATAATAGGGATAATTATACTTTTGGTACCCAGAGTTTACTGTATTTTTTGTTTTGGTACCTAATGTTCCAACTTAATCACTTGTAGTACCTTAAGTTTCTGACGTTAATCACTTTCACTACGGGCCGTTATCTTTCCGTCCAAAACTTAAAATTGACATGTTGTTGCAGGTAAGAAGTGCTTTTAACCCTAACTAGCCCGTCAAATGTGATATTAAGAAATAGATTTTTTTTATTAACCTAATAAATAATTAAATATGAATTATTGAACTATTTATGTAGTGAAAATTGACATTTATTATTTACAAAATAACTAATAACTATTATTTTTTTAATATCAAATATTAAAGATAAATAAACAGAATTTAAATAAATCACTATTAAGTATTACATAATATTATTAGTTAAATATCTAATGTTATTATGAATGTATTATTATATATTTATGCTATGTTTCTCCTTTTCTATTTCAATATCTTAATTAAATATATATAAAATTATTTCTCAATTTTAAAAAATAAAAAATAATATAGAATAATTTGCCAAAAATAAAAATAATGGTACTAGAATTTAAAATATTATAACTTGATAGACACATTTGACATTTATGTCTTGATTTTAAGAAATTCATGTTTAAACAATGAAAATATATTTATCTCAATTAGTTAAATAAAAATAGTCTACAACATTTAAAAAAACTATAGTTTCTAAAATATAATTTATTTTTAAAAATTACAAATATATAATGTCCAAAACAAATTAAATTTCCACAAGGTGCCAATGGATTGTCAATTTTAATTTTTAGTTTTTTGTAAAATATAAATCGTAATTGAAATAATTTTCTAAATTATCAAGTTTTGTTTTAAATATGAAGACTTAACATCCAAGTTTGATTAATTTTTTAGAATACATGTTTTTTATGATAGCATAATTTTATCAATGGATAGCAAATTTATAAACAAAATAATAAGCGATTAAAAAGGCAGAATTAAAATGCAGGAATGAAATGAAAAAAAAGAAAAGAAAGAATTTTTTTTTTTTTATTGATAAATATAAAATATAAAAGTAAAAAATTACCTTTACTATCCAATAAGTCAATCTAGTTTTAATAGAAAGAGGAATCCACTAGGTAAACTTAGTGTACTAAAAGTGATTAAATTGGACCATTGTGTACCAAAATCACAAAACTTTAAACTTTGGGTATGGGACTAATTATCCCTTTATAAGACAACAAAGTTCATAACTTAAGTGAGTAGTTAAAACTCAACAATAAATTCTACAAGAAACTCTTCAAAGGAGATGTAACATCTACTTTTATATACTATAACACTTGCTCAATATACATCTCTTTGATTTGATCTTTGAAAGCCCTCCAAAAAGTAAAAAAAAGACTTGGAAAACCTTGAATGGATAAAACCATGACTACTTCGAAAAAGACCACTTTTCTTCAAAATTTTCCTCTTCAAACGATTAAGTTATCTTTCCTTGACGTCGATACCGATATCATGTATAAGAGTTTAAATTGATGTGCTTGTGTAATAAATTTGCTAATGTTTAATCTTGAATGATTTGAGAAAATTTAGTTGAAATATTGATTTCTTGAATGTTCGTAGTTTATCCACACCTTTCTTGATTAAGCGATCATTCATTCTCGCCTTTTTTAATTTGATCTTTCAAAAATTTGCATTATGAAGAGATTATTTTTTTTTCTTTGAAAGTCATCGAGTCCACAATTTGTCTTAGGATGGATCATGGAATTGCCAAATTTCCTCGTATGAATGCAATTAATTCTTTCACATGATTTGAAAATGTGGGTGTAAAGTTTATTTTTCATGAATCTAAGATTGGTTGTTCCATCATACATGAATAGATAAAGGTGGTATGGGGATATAGCTTGTTTATGTAATTCTCTTGAACGGATTTTTAGAAGAAATCCGATGCCATCGTTCCATTTGAAAAGCTTTAGAATGTGTTTAAGTACCAATCATGGATGTTTGCATGTTTGCAACTATATCTTGCTAATAAATTTCTTGAAAACGATGACCAAATTCTTCCTACCAAATAATTAATATCTGAATTTTGCTTCTTCTACGAGGTTCCCATTTTTCTTTGCCATACTTCAAATTGTCTCAAGACAAAAGGATATTTTTCTAGTCTTTCTTTTAGTCTTAATGGATGTAATTTATACATATTAAAATGTTTTAAAACTTTTTCTATGTAATTCGATTGATTTAAAATACATTCTTAAAAGTCCGAATGGGGAGACATTACTATTCTAAGTTTTACATGGCATTCATCAAAATCTAAACAATAAATTTCCTAACATCTACAACATTTAAAAAACTATAGTTTCTAAAATATAATTTATTTTTAAAAATTACAAATGTATAATGTCCAAAACAAATTGAATTTTCCTTTTGATATAATTCGATTTTAATTTTAATTTTTTTTTGTAAAAAATAAATCGTAATTGAAACTAATTTTCATATCAAGTTAGTTTTTGAATTTTCATATCCGATTCTTCTTAATTTTCTAGAATACATGTTTTTATGATAGCATAATTTTTAATTATAATAATTATAAACAAAATAAGGCGAAATTAGGAGGAAAGACGGGAAAAAGAAAAGAAAGAATTTTTTTCCATTTTATTGATAAATATAAAATATAAAAGTAAACCACTTTTTACCTACAACAACAAGAAATCGCTAGTTTTAGATGGAAAGATTACCACAAATGAAAGTGATTAATATCAGAAACTTAGTGTACTAAAAGTGATTAAATTGGAACATTGTGTACAAAAACCAAAAAGGCAATAAACTTTGGGTACCAAAAGTGTAATTATCCCTTTATAATACAACAAAGTTCATAACTTAAGTGAGTAGTTAAAACTCAACAATAAATTCTACAAGAAACTTTCAAAGGAGATGTAACATCTACTTTAATATACTATAACACTCCCTCTTGGATATACATCTCATGATATACTGCCTCGGTAAAAACCTTGCATAGTAAAACCTTATGGATAAAAACCATGACTACGGAAAAAGAGCACAATATACAATTCTTCTCCTTAACTTAGCATATCTCTTTGAGCGTCGCATACTGATATCATGTATAAGAGGTTTAAACAAGAAATTGGTAGTAGCGGCTTTGTAAATAAATTTGCTATTTTTTCCTTCCGTTTGAAGTTGATGGGTGGAGAAAATTTAGTTGAAATATACTTGGTTCTATCACCTTTAATATACCTTTCTTTAATTTGAGATGTGCAAGTTGCATTATCCTCGTATACCATTGTTGGATTCTTTGAACTCAACTGGAGTCCACAAGAATCTTGTATAGGATGGATCATGGACCTGTGACAAACACGTTCTCATCTTGCTTCGTATAATGCAATTAATTCTACATGATTTGAAAATGTGGCCACTAAAGTTTATTTTGTTGAATGCTAAGATATGGTTGTTCCACCATACATGAATAGATAATTTGACCGAGATATAGCTTTATGTGGATCTCTTGAACTTTTGATAGAATAAACCCGTGCCATTGGTTCCACTTGAAAAGCGTAGAATGTGTTTAATACCATTATGGTGTTTGCGTGTTGGTGCAGAACTATATCTTGCTAATAAATTAACTGAAAATGTTATATCTGGTCGGGTATTGTTTGCACTTAGATATGGTACTTCAAGGACTAATATCTTTTCAATTTTTTCGAGGACAAAAAGGATATTTTTCTAGAAATATCAACTACTATCGGTGTACTTAATGGATGCAATTTATACATATTAAAATGTTTTAAAACTTTTTCTATGTAATTCGATTGATAGATAAAAATACCATTCTTAGTATGTCCAATTCAAGGTCGAAAGACATTACTTTGTAGTACATATGTCATAAATTATTAAATTCAATTTTTAAATCATTTTGAATCTTTGGAGTCCCAAATGATATTCAAATCATCAACAAATATATGGCCAACAATTACATATCCTAATTTGGGCATTTTGATAAACACGCATGGACTTATATGATTATTTGTCCTTTCTTTATTAAATATTAACTAAGGAGATTGTACCACATTCACCATGATTATTTAAGACCATAAAGTGATCTTTGCAATTTTATGGAATACAATTGGCGAGATTTTGTTTGAAATGCTAGTGGCAAGTTTAATCCTTTTGGGATTTTCATATAAATTTTTGTATCTAATGATCCATACAAATATACAGATTTGACATCCATAAAGCGCATTTGGATTTGTTCTGCAACTGCAAAAATTAATTCAAAATCTAATGGTAATGACATCTACTACAGGGGAATATGTTTCTGTATAATCAACTCCTGGCTTTTGTGTAAAGCCTTGTGCAACTAATCTGCCTTTATACCTTACAACCTCATTGCGTTCATTTCATTTTCTTACGAAAACCCATTTATAACCATTTGGGTTAATATCTTTAGGTATATGAACAATATGTTTAAATACCCTTCGCTTATTTAATGAGTCAAGTTCATCCTGGATTGCTAGTTTCTTGCTTTGCTAATCACTTATATTTTGACATTCCTTGATAGATCGAGGTTCATAATCATCTTCATCTGCGATCTCCATGGCGATCGAATATGCAAAAATATCATCAATAGGTACTTCATTTCTATACCATCCAATTCCAGTATTGACATAATTGATCGATATCTCATACTTTTCTTCTGTTTTATCCATGTCTTTATTTTCTAAACCTTCAGATAAAATGTCTTCTGGAATCTTATCTTCGAGCAAACTCTCTTCTAGGATTATTTCATTATGGATAAAACTTGTCATCTTATGACTATCTGTTTGAACAACTTTCATAAGTTTTTCCCCCTTTCAAGAGTTTGGACTCCTCCTTCGAGGGTTCAAATCTTTAGATCCTAATGGTCTACCACGTTTTCGACGTGTTTGAAATTCACTTGCTATGTGTTGTTTGGATCTTTCCACAGGAATTTCTAAACGAGCTGGAACATTTTCAGCTGGTATATGAGATTGCATCACTTTCTTTGTATCAATGAACGCATTTGGCAATTGATTTGCAGATATATAATTCTATGAACTTCTAGTCCACATTGATTTGTTCTTGGATCTAAAATATTCATGGAAAAAGTATTCCACGCGATTTCTTGTTTCATTGTCTCCTTTACATTTCCACGTAAGGTTGGAAAATTGGAGTCATCAAAGTGACAATTTGTTAGGAAATTTATTATTAGATTTTGATGATACCATGTAAAACTTAAAATAGGAAGTTGGCACCCCATTTTACTTTTATCTCTATTTTGTAATAGATAGGACTGCATGAGCTGAGTAAAGTCAGCTATGTTGAAGAATACAAGAGTCAACTGAAGACTAAAGTGAAGACCCAGCTGAGTATCAGCTGAATGTAGTCAAGAAGGAAGGCACAAACTCGACTGAAGAAGATCGAGCTACGGGATAGCTGAGTAAAGGATGGAGAAGTGACAGTCTACCAGTTGAACTGACAGTTGACTCATTCCTACAAGATTGGAGCTGACTCAAGTCAAAAGGCGTAAAGGCAGTTGTCAAGTCAAGTCGACTGATATTAATCCATTGCATGAAAGTCAAGGATATTACTTAAAATAGTAATACGTCCATAATGCCATGTCTTAAAGTGCTCGTACCAGAAGCATGCAAAAGGAATAAACTAATGGGAAGCATTGAGCTTGTGTCAGGCCCTGAAAAGCTGCATACATCATTTAATACGAGAAAATGTCACCATCACAAGCTGCAAGCCAAGAAAAGACAAGCAAAATGAACAAGATGTGTTATTTGAAAATAGTCTATCTCTTCAACGGGCAAATTTTCAAATAAGCACTGTAAAAGGCTGAGGAAGCAATTGAGAAAAGGTGACCGATCTAACAAGCAATTCAAGCAAGTAAACCTGCAAACATTCTCTCAAGCTTACTAAGATATTCCTCAAGCCTAAATTGAAGGAACTCGATCCAACACACTCAGTGAAGGAAAGAATACTTCATCCAGTTGAAGAGGAAATAGTTTTAAGAACTAAAGGGGTAACTCTCTAAGGTTGAAGGAGTTGTAGTAAGGTTCAAGGTCGAACCAGAAGATTTGAGCTCATTGGAAGGCTGTGTGATCAATTCCAAGGGTTGGAAGGGAGCTGAAGTAGCAAGGCAATTGTCTTGTGAAGAAGTTGGGTCCCATGAGAAACTAGTTGTGTGATCAAGGCTGTCTTGAACTGAGAACTACTCTGTAACATGATCTGTTACTTAGTGGATTCCTCCAGGAGTTGGAGAAGAGTGGATTAGAAGAATTACCATCCTCGAACCACTATAAAATTTGCTTGTGTCATTTACTTACAACATTTTATTTTCCTGCTTATACTTAAATTTGTTGTTTAAGTTATATTGCTAACCCAACTGATAATAACATTGCTAAGAACAAGTTTAAAATTATCAAGGGTGTTAAGTCTTCCGCTGAACAAAAACCAAATCAACTAAAAAGCTAAGTGTTAGCTGATCCAACTGAGTTATACTATCAACAGCTCAGTCGAGACTGCTGAGTGGGTAACTTTGCTGAAGTAAGTTAACCTAGCTGTCCCTGAAGGACTTAGCTGATTTGAGTCAACTCTGTTAAAATATTTTAAAGGACTAAATTCAAAAAGTTGGTATGGTTTATTCAACCCCCCTCTAAACCTTACACCACACCCTTTGGGAACAACACAATCCAAATATCTAGCTGTAAGTAGGTCACATGTCATGGGATCGAGATATTTAATAATTGAAACGAACTCAAAACCATATAGATTCCTAATCTTGTTGGTGGTCCCATTTTTGTATGTTGTAGATGAGGTATAGATACACAAAACATTCAAATATTATATGTTAAATGTCAGGTTCTCTTTGTTTAGTGTGAGTTTTGCATGTATTTTGGGCATGATTTTGGCTATAATGAGTTGATAAACATGCATTAGCATAGTAATATGGGTCGTGTTCTCAATGTTTGGAAAAGATATTACGCTTTGCTCGTTTTGTAGGAAAATAATGATGTTTGGAGCACTTTTGTGGCAATTTGGAGCATTGCAGTATAAGACCATCAAGAATTGTGCGATTACGCAAAGTATGGAGCTGAACCGAGAAAAAGTCAGAAGAACCGGGCTAAAAAGGGCCACGCACGGGCAGCCTGTGCGCATAGGCATTTCCCGTGCATGAGCCATACAATAGGGATGGACTTTCGACTTGACGCACGGGCTGGTCATGCCTATACACACGGCCCGTGCGCCTGCTCAAGGAAAAATTGAAGTTTTGACTTGACGCACGGGCTGGTCGTGCGCTTTGGCACGACCCATGTGTCTGTGCAGGTTTGCAGAGTTTCCATTCGTATCAACTTAGGTTTGGCTTGGGGATATTATAAATAGAGAGGAGGCGGACCCAAAAGAGAACACATAGACTTTTACCCTGGAAAGCAGAGAAAAAAGCATCCTTCTACTGGAGGAATCGAGAGAAAGGTCGAGATCGCATCCACGCTTGAGGATGATTGATTGAGAGATCATCGATATCCCTGAGTTTTTCTTACTCCATTGTATTCTTATTTTTCATCTAGTTTGATATGGATGTGAAAAATTTGTCTATGAATTCTTCTTTTCCCATGTTCGGCTAAATATTTTGTGATTCCGGGGTTTGGGATTAGGTTAATTAGCTCTTGTTTGATGATTGATTTTAATTGAAGTTATTATTCCGAACCATATTCGAGTACTTTGCTTTATTACCTATTTTATCATATGACCAATGATTTACCATGCTTGATGTGTTGATTCATAATTCGAGAGGTGAGTTTCAATACTAGATTTTGAGTACTTGACATGAATATTTTGCATGATTGAGAAATCTGTGATTATTTGTGAGGATTTGCTGATCTTATATTCTTTTGGGAGTTGTTTATCTTATGTTGAGTAGAGATGCTAACATAGATAATTCAATCAACGTGTTTATTGTGTCTCGAGAGAGAGGATAAATTACTTTTGTGATCATCTTATAGGGAAGATAGATAATAACTTTGGCTTGATAAATCTGATAACAAGAGGGTGATTAACTAAAACCATAACCCTGGAATCCATCCATTTACTTGATCTTTTCAATCATAACTTTTTGCTTTGTTATTTTTATGATAAAATATTTTCTTAGTTTTATAAAACAACAATCACAATTCGATCGTCTAAATTTAAACAGTGTTATTATAATCTCTATACTTAATACAATAATTTATTAATCTCCGTGGGATCGACCTTGCTTACCATATCTATTAACTACGCCGTTCACTTGCGGTGAAGCTAAGAAATAAGGCGAACAAGTTTTTGGCGTTGTTAAAAGTATGCTCTTTTGAGGGGTATTTTGAAATTCTTGTGCTGTTTTGATTTAGGTGTTGAGTGCGAATTGATCAAGATGAGAATGGATGATATGGAGCATGTGGATATTGAAAACATGGATTTTATGCTTTGAATTATGGATATCCAAGCATGTGAGCTTTTAAACCTTTACTGCTTTCATTATATGCAGACTTGGTTGTTTGTTTTGAGGGTATCATTCATGTTTTTAGAACTCTAGAACTTGCTCTAATATCTCTGTCAAGACCACATGTTGTATGCAATTTGTGAAAATAATTTAAGGCTATTTTTGTTTAGCCTTTCAATCCTTTGGCCTACCCAATGATATTAAATTTCCTAGTTAACCAATTTGAGCCTATTGCCTTATTTTTTGATAGCCACATTTTCAGCCTTAATTTGATATATCTTTTGCCCTAAACTTGAGCTTATAGCATTGAGTAAGTGGGTTGAATGAGGATGAACTTGATGAAATAAATAATATAGATGATTGTGTTAGAGTTGGTTTATGGGAACAAAAGAAAGGAAAGTGAGATAAAAGAATGATGAATACTCATGAAAGAGTCGAAAAGAAAAACAAAATCGACTCTATGATTGAGTTTGCTATGAATAAACTTGTGGGCTGGGGTTATAATATGATTTGAAGAGGTTTAGTGTTACCAAAGAACAAAAGGATATGAAGAATTGATGAAAAAAGGGGTGGTTTGAGAAGCATAGACTACTATTAGTTGGCGCTTTCTAGATGGGATGTATTGATTCGAATAAGAATATGCTTACCAGTCTATAAGCTCGAGTTTGAGTCACTTTATCCATATTTTCCTACCACCGAAGAGCCTTCATTACAACCAAATGACAAAGTCCTTTTGATTCATGAATTGCATACACTTTAGTGGTGGAATTTGAGACGATTTGCAAGCTTACGGTAGTTCTTCATCATTGAATTGATTTGAGCGTAAACACATCCCTTATACACTTGAGATGAGAGCATACTCTTGATTAGTGAGAATCGTAAATTCAAAGCATTTGCCATAATTATATTGAAACATGTTCTAACTCCGCCGATGGCAACCCGTCTATATGTTGCGGCCCCAAGCCGGATAAAGATAAAGGAGGAGGGTTGCGTTAGGTCGACAACCAACGTAAAACTTTTGTCATTTTCTTATGGTATGGATCATATAAGACATCGTGATAAGTGCAGGATGCTCCCCGAAGAGAGTGCGCCGCAGTGGTGTTGTGCGGTGTCTTGGCAAGGACCATTACACCTCCATAAGGGCTTGGGTGTAGTGAAAAATACACAAGAGCCCTCACACACTAATAAGAGGAACACAAATGATAATAAGAAAATTAGAAAGTATAGAATTGGCAAATGAA